>CP097502.1:62505665-62669665 GCA_023547065.1 Musa troglodytarum
CATATTTTCCCATTTTCATGTTTTTCACTTTAAGTTGATTGTTTTCATACGAGTATGCTCATATTTTTCGTATAGATCTGAAAAGTAACTTTCAAGAGAAATTATTAAGACCAAAAACACATTAATTCAAAATGTAAGATTCACTCATTATGTATAATGTGTTTTATTTTAAGTTGTTTGTTTCATGTAAGTGTGCTAATGTTTTAAAAGATGAGTATCATGTTTAAAACCAAAATATGAGTTTCGTCATTAAGATATAATACCTTCATATCCCCATACATGATATCATAAAATCATGATAATAAACTTTTAATATTTTTATTTTATCATTATCAATGATGATTTCATAAGGTATGTTCAAATATTTATACGAAAGCTATCATCGTATAAATTTGAAATACAAGTTTTGTCATTAAAGCCATCAAGACCAAAAATATCTAATGTAAAGCATCATGATAGCATATTTTCCCATTTTTATGTTTTTCATTTTAAGTTGATAGTTTTTATACAGGTATGCTCATGTTTTTCGTATAAATCCGAAAAGCAACTTTCAAGAGAAATTATTAAGACCAAAAACATGATACACACATTTATTTTCAAAACATTGATTATGATTATTTTCATGAGATTCACAAGATTCATGAAATGAGTTCATTAATCTCAATAGAATAGAAAATGCATTTTCATCATGCAATTTGATTACACATTTGAATGTTCAAAATCATGCATCATCCGAAAAAAAATCGTCATGAAAGCGATTAAGACCGAAAACACATTAATCCATAACATACTATTATTACTTCAAATCATCTAGCATGATACAAACATTTTCATTATGTCGTTTTAATTTTCAAGCATGATTTTATAAAACATCATCAAAATTATTTTAATTCTAACATTCTTTCTTTCATTGTTATTAGTTCTAACAAGATTTTTTTTGTTTCTTACATGATTCTAGCTTAGTGAAGGAAGAAAAAAAATCAAGAGTCATGCTTCAAGTCTTTGCCAAAATCATGCATCATTTCAAAAGTGAAACCGAAATCATCAATGTAGAATTGATCTTGTTAGCAATCATCATTCATAATTTTTACTTTTCAAAAATACTAGAAAGAAAAGAATAATATAATTTTTGAAAATAATTTTTATTTCCTACAATCTAAATTAAGCACTCATGAAAAACATCATGTAATTTCATAAAATAAAGGGGTTTTGTTTGAGTTGCTTATCTTGTAGTCGAAGGCCGTCAAAGCGCATTTTGCCACTTCGTCTTTGGATGTTCTCGACTCGTCCTTGGGTGTCTTCCTCTTCTTTGGCATTTTCTTCCATTCAAGTTCATTTTTAATTTTAAATTATCATTTTATAAACTTATTAAATGTTAGTGTTCAAAGTTTAAGTTTATCATCAACATGGTCCTCATCACTTGAGTCATCACTCAAGTGGTATTTTATAGTCCGAAGTTCCAAACTCTTCCTATTCTTTGGAAGGTGGTTCATATGTTCATCATGTTCAAAGAAGCTCATTTCATAGGTCATTAATGACTCGATTAGTTCTTCCAATGGAAAGTCATTTAGATTTTTTGCTTCTTGTATAGCGGTTACTTTTAGATCCCACCTTTTTGGAAGGGATCTTAAAATCTTATTTACAAGATCAAAATTCTAAAAAGATTTACTAAGAGCTCTTGAACTATTGACGACATCCGTGAAACGGGTGTACATGTCGCCGATAGTCTCGCTTGGTTCCATTCGAAAAAGCTCAAAATCATGCATCAATAAATTCATTTTTAAGTACTAGTGCCTTCGTGTATGACTTCAAGAGTGTACCAAATATCGAAAGCCATTTCGTGAGAAGAAATCCAATTGAATTTGATTTTATCTAATGCACAAAATAGAACATTCATAGCCTTTGCATTTAACGAAAAAGATTTTTTTCAAAAATCCGACCATTCATTCATCAGTTTAGAGAGAGTTTAAAAATGATTTTCAATGACGTTCCACAAATCCAACTCCAAAGAAAGTAAGAAAACTCTCATTCGAGTTTTCCAATAAGTATAGTCCGACCCATTAAACAAGGGAGGACAAATAATCAAAAAACCCTCTTGAAAGTCATAAAGAGTCATTTCTTGTGGGTGTGAATCCAAAAGAGAAATAACGTAGCTCTGATACCACTTATTGGGGATTGAGAATGACACTAAGAAAGGGGGGTGAATTAGTGCAGCGGTAAAATATGACAAGTTCGTCCAATTTAAATGATATCGAAAATTTTGTATGATAAGAGATATTTCGATGAAAGCTGTATCGAAAGAATGTTAAATTTGAAGTCGATTACAAGGAGTAGAGGAAGTAGAGTGGTTTGCATAAATGTAAATTACAAGAATATAAATCGCAAACCTGACTTTTATAGTGGTTCGATCATTTGACCTATGTCCACTCCTGATTCCTCTTCGCTTGAGACCACCAGCTTTTCACTAGTTGTTTTCCTTCCAATGGGCGAAAGACTATCTCCCTTTTTATAGTACCTCTCCTTTTGACGGGCTTAGGAGATGACCCTTACAATGCCTCTCACCCCTCTCTTAGACTTAGCCAACACTTAGAGTTTGAGGGGAGGATTTCTCTCAAGTTTACAACAGAATTTTTTTCTCTTTTTTGTTCTCAATTATGTGTCTCTCGATCATGAATGAGATGGGTATTTATAGGTCTCAAGGTGATTCAAATTTGGAGCCTAAATTTGAATCACCCTAGATTTCAAGGGTACTGGTGGTACCACTGCTAGTGGCTTCAACACTAGGCAGTACCATCGTCCAATCTAGGTCTTACCATCACCTGGGCACACTACCTTGTCAGTATACTGGGCAATACCACCGCCTAGTCAGCAATACTACCACCCCAGTCTGGCGGTGCTATCGCCAGACAAGGTCTAACAACCTGGATGGGCCTTGAATCTGACCCGATCCAGTCCAATTATGGGCATAATTGGCCCATACTAGGGTTAAAGGAATTACCTCCCTATCTTAACACTAATTACATGCTAACTACGAAATTAAAGATATTTTCTATACAAAGCAAAGTCCGACATATCAAGTCTTCTTCTGGCGAACTTCCGGTGAACTTTCGATGGTCTTCTGATGAACCCTCGAACACCTTCTACCGGACTCTCGACAAGCTCCTGGACTTCATGACGATCTTGGCAAGTTCCGACGAGCTTTCTTTTGCAAGCTCCGATCTTTCTCTCTAAGCTCCACAAACTTTCGACAAATCTTTTCGGTGAACTTCCGATGAACCCTTCAGCAAGCTCCTGACTCATTCTCGACCAATTCTAGTAGCACTACGATGAGTCTTTGGACTCCCAACCAGCTCTCGAACTCCCAATGATTTGATCGTACTTGACTCCGGCACTTCGTTTTGCTTTACATCTTCATCGCTGTCATAGTTAATCCTACACATCAATTAAGTCTTAATCCTACTTTGATCTAGACAATTACAACATAAATCAACATCCTATTGCCCAACATGTCATTGGTCGGCCCTTCGTTCGATTCTTCGGCGCATCATCCTCTCTTACGGTCTGTTGCCCAATCAATGGTTGACCTCCGTAACCCTAATCTCCTTGGCGCAACTTCGCTCTTCTTGGCTCGATGCTCGATATCTTTGTCCAAAGCCTTCTACCGATTATCGACCAGACCTCTAGCTCAATGCTCAATATCCTGATGTGATTTCCTCTAGCGCAATGTTGATTCTTCCTGAGTCAATTGCCTAATCCTAATCGATAGTAAACCTGCATGACTCAAAATGCAGTTAGATAATAAGTCACACTCAATTAGTTTCATCATCAAAATTCGAGATTCAATAAGAAGTTCTCCAGGAAAATCTAATTAGAGCAAGACTCGGATATGATTCCATATGGGCCTGACATTACCATGCCCAATACATGGTCTTTGAGATATTAGATAGTTGAGGAACTATAGATACATGGTAACTAAGGATAGATAAATCTAATGGATTAGATCCCCCTGTACGATTTAGGAATTATAACGTCGTGGCCTAGTATGTTCATAGTCGATGAGTCGAGTGAATTATTAAGGAGATAATAATTCACTATATCAGAAGGAGTTTTGACAAGAGTGACTCATGAACAACCTGATATCGGGCCTAGAGGGTCACATATATGGTGGATGTTATGACGAGTAGAAGTGCGAATATGAGATATCTATAAAGCTCCTAATTTGGATCCTATGGATAAGATCTAATTGGATAATTGGATAAGATCCAATTAGATAAAGATCCAATAAGGATAGGATCCATTAAAGGATAAGCTTCATGCACCTCTATAAATAGGAGGAACTTTATAGTTCATAGGCTAGAGTTGTTGGTGGTTGCCCCTCCTATTCTCCTCAGCCTCCTCTCCTCCTCCTTGGCTTCAGTAGCCTTATAGTGCGCGTGGAGAGGGAGATCCCATGGCGATCTGAGGAGTGTTGTCACTATATCTATTGTGTGGATTACCGCCAGAGAAGAGTATGCGAGTGCTCCATCCTCTTCATCGAATCTAAAAATTTCAAGGATATATGATCTCCATAGGTAATAGTTCTAACATGATACATGCGATTTTTTTTTCAGATTTATGAATTTTTTCATGCACCAATCATCGCATAACGACCAAATACTTATGTGTCCTTTTGTGATTTTTTTTCGGATTTATAAATTTTTTCGTGCACCAATCATCACACAACGACCTATGAAAAATCTTGTTTTGTTTTTGTTTTCCAGTATGCATGAGATGACGACTCATGATTTCCCAACAATCCCTCTATGGGACTCACTAGTACTTGTATTTGAACTTCTTCCTTGGTGGTACACATCCCCCATATGCTGATGACCATGATTTTCATTCGATGCAAAATTCAATGCACATAAAAAAGACTCACCTCTGTGGTACTGTTAGTCATATGTGCCCTGCAAGCCAATCACATGAGTGATGGCACTTGTGACTTGATATGCACTTTATCTCTTTGCTTATTATTAGGCATTTTATCACTTTATCTTGCGTGTTGCATATATTGTGATATCCCTGGATCTATGCAATGGGAATCGAATCGTGATGAGATCACGATAATGAGACCGATTCACCTTTAAACACAGACTCTGAATTATCCTGGTCATAGGTTACTCGAGAAGGACATCGAGATAACCGGATAGACTGGTGTGCTGTATATCCATCTATATGATGGAGGTAGCTAGTCTCATAGCTACTCGTGTGGGGACACTAAGGGTATAGTGCAGGTGCTCATTGGAGAATGAGTTCACTAATTGATCCGCCTATAAAATGATGGATGGTTATTGATACCTCACGTCAAACAACGATTCCGTAGTCCCAGTAGTGTATCTAGTCCTTAGACTTGAGACACCAAGGATGTCCTGTATGAGTACTCCACTCTTTGATACCGAACTCATAGGTTTAGAAAGTTCTAGATCTAGTACTACCGGTTATTGGGAGTGGTAGCCAATCTTACAAGGGCTATTGAGTGTCAATAGAGGATCATCCGCTCTCGGTATCATGAGAGGAATATCCTATGTGTTCTTGCTCGAACAAATCCTTGGCCAAGGTTATTCGGATTGAGAGAGAAAGGGTTCTCCGGGAGAATCCGACAAGAGTAAGACTCGAGGAGAGACCATATGGGCCTGACAGCACCATGCCCGGTATAGGGTCTCTAGGATATTAGATGGATGAGGGACTATAGATACATGGTAACTGAGGACATATAGGTCTAAAGGATTGGATTCCCCTGTATCATCTGGGGGACACGGCGTAGTGGCCTGGTACGTCCGTAGTCGATTAGTTGGGTGAATTATTATAGAGATAATAATTCACTAAGTCCGAAGGAGTTCTGATAAGTATTGACTCACGGCCAGCTCGATATTGGGCCTAGAGGTCACACACATATGGTAGGTGTTGCAACGAGTAGAGGTTCGGATATGAGATATCCGCTGAACCCCCTATCTTATTAGATATCCATTAAGCCCCTGAATTATTGGATCCTGAGATGAGATCCAATAATTGCTAATAAGAGATTATTGGGTAAAAATCCACTAATCCAAGAGGCTTGGGTAATTGGATGGAGATCCAATACCCAATAGGGCAAAGGATCCATTAGGGTTTTCACGGGGCCTCTATAAATAGGAGGGAACCAAAGCTCTATAGGTTGAAGGTTTCTTTTGGTAGCCACCTCCTGTTCTCCGCTCCCAAGAGAGAGAGGTGCATCGTTGCAATCCCTGCCGTGTGGATACCGCTAGAGAGGAGGACGCTTGACCTCCTTCATCCTCTCCCATAGATCTGCAGGAATTCAGGGATATACGATCTCCCTAGGTATCTTCTTTTATACATGTAGTTTTACGGATTTATTTTTGACGCACCGATCTTCACACGACGACAGAAACTTTCTATGGAAAATCTGGGGTTTTGTTTTCTATTCTTCCGCTACGCATATGATGTCGCTCCCCTGAAGGATTTCCCAACAATGGTATCAGAGCCAGGTTATTCGTGCGAAGATCGGATCTTAAACTACGTGTGTTGTATTTTAGATCTGCTTTTGATGCTAAAATCGTTGGCGCGAAGGGCGAGAAAGGGCAGCAACTATTGCTACTCGCTCGTGCAGCAACCGCAAGGCTGCTTGCAGTTACTTGATGCCATTTTTCTAAAATGATATTTTAGAAAAATATCATTTTCAAATCCTTTACATGGCATACTTGATGCCAACCGCCTCACTAGTCCAAATTATACGAATTGGCTTCGCAATCTGAGAATCGTCCTCATGGCGGAAAAAATCACATATGTCCTTGATACAATGATCTTTACGCCCGACGAAGGGGCAAGCGAGGATGAGATTGCTCGTTATGTGAAGTACTTAGATGATTCCACTCTTGCTCAATGTTATATGTTGGCCTCTATGACTATTACAGAGACAGCATGAAAATATGAGTACTCACGAGGCCGAGACGGACGATCCAACACAAAAAGATGTGTTGAGATGCCGACGGAACCGACGAAGCGAGAAGGGCGATCACAGGGCATGGAGATGCGCCGAAGCACACATAGATCTTGATGTGAGTGATTGGGCCCACTGGCTCTGGCCTGATCATATTAGGATGTGGTCCATGATCATCTGGTGTGATTGCTCATGTGATGTGTGATTAGTTATACACCTACTATATATATATATATATATATATATATATATATATATATATATATATATATATATATATATAGACATATATATATATATATATATATATATATATATATATATTAAATATATATATATATGTGTGTGACATATTATATTAGGAGACCAAACCAAAATCCCCTCTATTAATAATATTAAGTCGGTAAACATGAGGCAATTAGATTGACCCATGTGGCCTTCCATCATTATAGGTAGGAACCGATTCCCGGTGTAGGTTGAGTTAGTCGAGTCCCTCGAGACTCACCTATATCGCGTTTCGCTATCTTATCTACGACATAGAGATGTCATTGGTGACCTAAGGACATGGTATGCTTGGTCGAGTCCCTCAAGAGTATATCACCGAATCAGACTCATCTGGTAACGATGATGATGACTTAACCGAACATCATGGTTGGTTGAGTCCCTCGAGGCCATGGTGATTCGGAGGCCGAACAGGACGGGAATCACAATGAGTTGTGATTGACAAGAGTTGCCTACCTTTACGGGCTTAACGTGATTATCACGTTAAGACGCCGATTGGATCCTGATCCCTACTAGAGATCCGCCGAGGGTCTCCGATTCATATACCGGAGGGTGTTGTGTGTCTCGCAAAAAATTAGTGGGAATACATTAAGATATAAGTCCTTATTTTAATTGTTTAAATTTATGTAAAGTCTACATGTGATTTATTTCTGCTACATCTTTTATTTTAGAAAAATATCATTTTCAAATCCTTTACATGGCATACTTGATGCCAACCGCCTCACTAGTCCAAATTATACGAATTGGCTTCGCAATCTGAGAATCGTCCTCACGGCGGAAAAAATCACATATGTCCTTGATACAGTGATCTCTACGCCCGATGAAGGGGCAAGCGAGGATGAGATCGCTCGTTATGTGAAGTACTTAGATGATTCCACTCTTGCTCAATGTTATATGTTGGCCTCTATGACTATTACAGAGACAGCATGAAAATATGGATGCTAATTCCATACTCCTACATGTCCATAAACTATTTGAGGAACAGGGAAGAACTCAGCGATATGAGATATCAAAGAGTCTTTTCCGTGCTAGGATGACTGAGGGGACACCGATTCAGAACCATATCCTTAAGATGATTGAGTGGATCGAGAAACTCACAGGTCTAGGAATGATCCTAGAGGATAACCTGTGTAGATCTTGTGCTTCAGTCCCTACCAAATTCCTTTTCTCAGTTCATAATAAATTTTAATATGAACAAACTTGAGGTGACCCTCCTAGAGCTCCTCAATATATTGAGAGAAGCAGAGAACACCTTCAAGAAAGAGAAGCCGGTTCTCTACACTGGTGAGACCAGAAAGAAAAAGAAGGCTGAGAAGACCCTTAAGAAGGGCAAGGGCAAGGGCAAAATGGGTAAGGTAAAGGTTGCCAAGAAAGACCCAACAAAGGACAAAGGCCAGTGTTTCCACTACGGCAAAGATGGGCACTAGAAGAGGAATTGCAAAGAGTACCTTGCAGAGAGGGCGAAATAGAAGCTTGCAGAAGCTTCAGGTACATTCATGATCAGTCTCCATTTGTCAGAATCTTATGATAACACATGGGTATTGGATACCGGGAGTGCTTATCATATTTGTAATTCGTTGCAGGTTCTGGCAGGACTTAGGAGATTGAACAAAGGCGAGATGGACCTTAAGATGGGCAATGGAGCAAAGGTTGCTGCAGTGGCTATTGGCAAGGTCACCTTACATCTGCCTGGTGGAGCTATTATTGCATTAGATGCATGCTATTATGTTCCTTCTATTATCAAAAACATTATTTCCATTTCATGTTTGACAGTTATTGGATATAAATTAGTTTTTGAGAACAATGGTTGTTCAATAATATTAGATAATGAGATCATCACGAGAGGAACATTGCATAATGGTTTATATATG
Source organism: Musa troglodytarum (assembly GCA_023547065.1). NCBI lineage: Eukaryota > Viridiplantae > Streptophyta > Magnoliopsida > Zingiberales > Musaceae > Musa > Musa troglodytarum. Next base: position 62,514,795 of record CP097502.1, read on the forward strand.
CTAGATACAACTCCACATATCATGAGTGTAAGCAAGTCTAAGAGGAAACGAGAAAAGGTGAACAATGCATACCTTTGGCATTGTAGGCTAGGTCACATCCATGAGAGAAGGATTCAAAAGTTGCTGAAGAATGGATATCTAGATCCATTTAACTATGAGTCATATGCGACTTGCGAACCTTGTCTTCGGGGAAAGATAACCAACTCTCCATTTAGTGGAACTGGAGAGAGAGCCACTGAGTTACTAGAACTCAGACATAGTGATGTATGTGGTCCCATGTCGACTCATGCCATAGGTGGTTACTCCTACTTTATTACCTTCACTGATGATTTCTCAAGATACGAACATGTGTACTTGATGAAGTACAAGTCTGAGACTTTTGAGAAATTCAGGGAATATAAAAATGAAGTGGAGAACCAGACTGGAAAGAGTATTAAAACCCTTCGATCAAATCGAGGAGGTGAGTACTTGAGTATAGAGTTCACCCAGTTCCTTAAAGACTATAGGATATTATCCCAATGGACACCTCCTTATACACCACAGCTTAATGATGTATCAGAAAGGAGGAATCGCACACTGTTAGATATAGTGCGTTCCATGATGTGTTTCGGCGATCTACCCATCTCATTCTGGGGATATGCCTTAGACACCGCAGCTTACCTTCTGAAATGAATTCTAACTAAATCAGTGATGTGTACTCCATATGAGATATGGAATGGGACCTACATAAAGTTGAAACTTGTGTGTTAGGTATCTGAACAGATTCTGGAATGGTGCTTGAGCTAGGTTCTCCAACCTCGCTCAACTCTATCATGCTCCTACTGTCTCCACCAAGAATGTGTTCCTTCTCAAGGAACACTGCTCGAACTAAATAACTTGCAGCAAAGTAAAGAAATGCTTCAAGAATGTAAACACTCACACATTCATGGACACAAAGATGTATAGTGGTTCGGTCAAATGACCTACATCCACTCTTGAAGCCTTTCGATGAAGCTCCGCTCTTCCACTAGCAATTCCTTTGAAGGGAAGGATCAAACACCCACAACCCTTTACAAGATGTTCACACTTGTACAAGATCTCTCAAGAAAAGGAAGAAGGTGAACACTAGCAAATATAAGACTTTTCAACACACTTCAACAGCTCAAGACTTAGGATTTTTTGCTCAAAAGGTACCCTTTCAGCTGGGAAAGAGAGGGGTATTTATAGATCCAAAGTGGATTGAAAATTGGGCTCCAAATTTTACAATAAATTTGGAGTTCAATATTCACAGTGATCGAGGCGGTGCCGCGGTGTTACGCTTTGAGTCGATGCAGCGTCTCACGGCATCCATGCACGGCTGCTCACATAGCTACAGTGCGGGCTGGCACGTGGTAGCTACGCTCATAGCCATGCTCTGATGCTACTCGATAGTTGTAATGCAAGCATGCTGGTTTGGTTCGATTGGGTCCAAATTTTGGCCCAAACTCCTCCTAATCTAGGCCCCATGGGCCCCACTTTGGGTTATCTAATCCTAACCCAAAATATGTGCTAACTACGAATTTTAAAGATGTTTCCTAAGCTATTACAAAGTCCGCAAGTCAAGTCTTCTTCCGTCGAGCTTTGGCGAACTTCCGGTCTTGAGCGATCCTCGGAAACCATCCTGCGGACTCGGCAAGCTCTCGGACTCCACGATGATTTTGGCGAGTTCCCAGAGCTTCTTTGGAAAGCTTCAATCTTTCTTGTCAAGCTCCGCGAACTTCGAGCGAACCTCGGCGAGCTTGAAAACCCTTGGCAAGCTCCTACTTGTTCTCGGCTAGTTCCGGCACTCCCAATGAATCTTCAGGCTTCCGTCAAACTCTCGAACTCCCAACGATCCATCGCACTTGACTTCGGCCCTTGATTTCGCTTTACGTCTTCATCCCTTTCGTAGTTACTCCTGCACAAACAAACTCGATATCCATGGCGCAACTCCGCACTTCTTGGCCCGATGCCCAACGTACGAAGCCTCCTGCCAATAATCGATCGAACCTCTGGCTCGACACCCAATATCCTGATCGATAGTAGACCTGCGTAACTCAACACGCAGTTAGACAACAAATCACACTCAATTAGTTTCATCATCAAAATCCGAGATTCAACAATCTCCCCCTTTTTGATGATGACAACTAATTGATGACTGACGGAGTTAACCATAACTCCCCGGAGTTTAACACAAACTCCCCCTATCAATATGCCATTGATAGAATACTTGGATTATCCCAAATCCAAGCAACATTCATCATTCATGTTATGAGAATACATCAAACCATCATGCAAATATATAAAATATTCAATACAATGCATGAAGTCATCAATCTACTTCTCCCCCTATGTCATCAACAAAAAGGAGAAGTAACATCATAGCTAGTTTTCAAGAATATGCAAATCTTTACAACATACTAGCTAAATTTTCATCAACATTCAACATTCAATCATGGCAAATTTTCAAGGATGTCCAAGCATAGCAATCCATCACTTGCTTCTTACAATTCATCATAGCAAGTTTGCAGTTTGCTTTTGTAGCATGCTAGCAACATTTAAAATGTTCATGATAGGATGTTCCTTCATTTCAATGATCGAGCTAGGAAATTTTTCATTGAAGTTGCAAGCTAGCAATAAATCTTCTCCCCCTTTGTTTTTGTCAAAAAGAATAGTAGGATCAAATACAAAGATTTTCTTTTACATCCTCTTTTCATATCATATATCAACTTCCATCAATAAAAAATCTTCATCAATATTCAAAGCATGACATATAGGAGAAGTCATATAGGAGAAAAAAATTTTGATTCATCACAATTCAAAAGTTCAAGGCAATAGATTCAAAGAATTCATGAAAGATATCAATAAGGATTAATTCGTGAATACCAAAGATATGATTCATGGTTCATTAAAATTTGTCTTAATAAGATTAAGATAAATATTCATGAGATAAATAGAGCAATTTCAAGCATTCTCATCAAGAACACATTTTAAAATATTCCAAGTATCAAATATTGAAATATCAAAATTTAGATTGTTTTCTTCCTTTAACAACTTTTCACATCATTTAAATTTGTATCAATCAATCATTCAATCATATCATGTAATGATAGATATCAATATGAAAAATCAATAAGGATCAAAAGATATCATTCATGATTCATAACCATTCATTTTAGCAAGGTCAAGATCATGATTTTCAAACAAATTCTAAACATATAGTTCCGAGAAATCAAAATCATGATTCAGAAATACTTTCTTTATCGTCAATTTTCAATTCATGATAAAGGGTATACAATCAAGAATCATGATATATATATAAAAGATAGCATAGATCAAGTCATGATTCAATGATTCATCAGAAAGAAAATTAATTTTCAATCATCACACAAGGAAGTCATCTCATTAAAGATCAATTCATGAATAAACAAAATTTATATATATTTGTCATGAAGAAAATCTGATTTACATGTAGGAGTTTTCAAATCATCACGATCATGATTTCATAAATAGAATCTCAAATATATAGTTCCAAGAAATCAAAATCAAGTCATGATTAATGATGTTAACATGCTTTCTTTCCCCTTTTGTCGTTAAAGAAGGAAATAAAGAATATAAATTTTGTTTTACATCAATGTTCAAATCATCACAAAAGGCATACAAGGTAAGGAAATCATATCATTTTTATATCATAAAAGATGTCATGATTCAATGATTCATTTGATAGTAAGAGCAACAACTTGATTTATACATGATAGATCTAAATTCATCATGAATCATAAAAATAATTTCAAGTATCACTTATCGATATATCAAGACTTGAATTGTTTTCCTCTTTAGTAAATGAAAAAGGAAGCAATCATAGAGGAAGGTATTTCAATTTGCAAAAATATCTCAAGTCAAGAATTCAATGTCATGATTTCAAGAGATAAGAGAGGAGTCATAAAATTATTCAAACTCATTTTGTCAACTCGAAACTCCTAATCAAATCAAAAACATTTTGAGATTCACAACATGAATGAGTGATTATCAACTTTTTAGAGATTGCAAAATGATAAATAGATTTTTGATAAACACTTATTATCAAATCATCAATTTCATAATTCATTTAGAAGATTCTCCTCTATGGTAAATAAAAGGAAATATAGGAGAACAAAATGAATTAAGGGAGAAAGAACATGATTGAAGCATGATTCAATTTTAAAACGTGTCTTATGACATAAATACAAATCAAGCATTAGTCAAAACTAGAATCATCCTCAAAATCTCATTCAATAAATTCATACATGATAAGCATGGATTCATGAATTTCTTATAGAAAAATTGATAAGATTGATATAAAGAATTGCATTTTGTTTTTATATGTGATTTGCTTCTTATAACCATGCATTTGCCCTTAATAAAAGTAAATGTCAACATTCAAGACGAAAAGACAAATTGTCATTAAGTCGAATCACATTAAGCATGTGGTACTTTCCAAAAGATTCGATTCAAGAGATCCACATGGATTCATCAAGACCAAAAACTTTAGAGATAGAAAAATTTTCAAGAATCATGCATTTCCTTTTTATAATTTACTTCAAATAAACATGCCTTTATCTTTTAATGTCAAATAAAATAGAAATATCAACATTCAACATCGAAAGACAAACTTCATTATAAAAATTGTCAAGACATAAATGCAACATATTATTTCAAGACATGAGATTTAATTTATCATGATAATATGTTTCATGTTTCAAAAGATGAGTATCAAATTTTAAAACCGAAACATGAGTTTTTCATCAAGATATGATATCACAAAATCATTAAGCATGATAACAAACTTTTAATATTTTCATTTCAATGATGATTTCATAATGTATGTTCAAACATTTATATGGAAGCCATCATTGTATAAATTTGAAATACAAGTTGTCATTTAGCCTATTAAGATCAAAAGCATTACACATAAAGCATCATGATAGTGTAATTTCTCATTTTTTGTGTTCCATTTCAAGTGATTTGATGTTCATATGAGTATATTCATGTTTTTCATATAGGTCCAAAGAGCATATTTCAAGAGAAATCATTAAGACCAAAAACATGAGGCACATTTTTTAAAGTATTCATCATGTTTTTATTTTTATGAGATTCACAAGACTCATAACATGAATTCATTCATCTCAATAGAATGAGAAAAAAAAATTTTCATTTTAAGCAATTTGATGTGAGCATATTCAAAATTTTTATGAAAACATGTATCAAAATAAAACACAAGCTTAGTCATAAAATCGTCAAGACCAAATATGTAAAAATGATAGCACACTTTCAATTTTTATGTTAAAAGGCCATGTTCAAATTTTTGCCAAAATCATGCATCTATTTATAAATTCAAAAAAATATGTTTCATCATCATAATATGACATTTTATTACTTCAAAAGCTCATGCATGATATAAAATCATCAAGCATTATATTTGGAGACAATGTAAACCATCAAGATACATATGCATGGATTAATCCTAAGCATTATCACAAATCTTGCATCATTCATATGTTTACTTTTCAAAAATACTATAAAGAAAAGCATAGTATAATTTCGAAATTTTTTTTAATTTCTAAAACACAAGAAAAGCATAAAAAATCCTACAAACTAAGTTAAGCATTCATGGAAATCATCAAGTAATTTCAAAATAATTCAAGAAGTTAAGTTACTTACCTCATTGTCGGGCCCATTAAAGCGTAGTTTGCTTCTTCTTTCTTGATTCTTCTTTCCAAGCCTTCTTCTTCTTCTTTGGCCTCTTTCTCCGCTCAAGTTCATTTGTGTTTTTAATTTTTGTTTAATGAACTTGTTAACATTCATTGTTATGTGTTCAATGTCCTCATTGTCCTCATCACTTGAGTCATCACTCAAGTGGCATCCATTTGTCCGATATTCAAAACCTTCTTGTTCTTTAGAAGGTGATCCAAATGTTCATCATGTTCATGATGTTCTAAACGTTCCAAGAAACTCATTTCATAGGTCTTTAAAGACCCAATAAGTTCATTAATAGGATAGTTATTTAGATACTTTGTTTCTTGTATTGCGGTTATTATCGGATCCCATCTTTTTGGAAGAGATCTTAAAGTCTTATTTACGAGTTCAAAGTCCGAAAAATATTTACCAAGAGCTTTTAGACTATTGATGACATCTGAGAAACGGGAGAACATGTCATCGATAGTCTCACTTGGTGCCATTCGAAAATCTCAAAATCGTGCATCAAAATATTAACTTTCGAGCCTTTGACTCTCCTCCTTCCTTCGTGCGTGATTTCAAGAGTACGCTAAATGTCAAAAGCCGTTTCGCATGTAGAAATCCGGTTGAACTCATTTTTGTCTAAAGCGCAAAATAAGGTATTCATAGCCTTTGTGTTTAAAGAAAATAACCTTTTCTCCAAATCCACCATTCTGCTCACGGTTTAGAGGAAGGTTGAAAGCCATTTTCGATGATGTTCCACAAATCCAAGTTCATTGAAAGCATGAAAACTCTCATTCGAGTTTTCCAATATGTAGTCCGAACTGCTAAAAACGGTGGACTAAAAACCGAAAAGCCCTCTTGAAAACTATTTAGAGCCATTTCTCACGGGTGTAACCGAAAGAGAAAGAACGTGGCTCTGATACCAATTGTTAGGATCGAGCGCACTAAGAGGGGGTGAATTAGTGCAGCGGATTAAAAGCGTACTCTTGAAACCGATTTTGCAAAAACACACGTCAGAGGGAAGATCTCGATTTGGCGAAAGAGAACTTGAAAGTAATTGCTTGCGTAAAGGAAATAACTATGAACTAAATAACTTGCAGCAAAGTAAAGAAATGCTTCAAGAATGTAAACACTCACACATTCATGGACACAAAGATGTATAGTGGTTCGGTCAAATGACCTACATCCACTCTTGAAGCCTTTACGATGAGGCTCCGCTCTTCCACTAGCAATTCCTTTGAAGGGAAGGATCAAACACCCTTTACAACCCTTTACAAGATGTTCACACTTGTACAAGATCTCTCAAGAAAAGGAAGAAGGTGAACTTAGCAAAACAAGACTTTTCAAAACTCTTCACAAGCTCAAGACTTAGAATTTTTGCTCAAAAGGGTTCCCTTTCAGCTGGGAAAGGGGGGTATTTATAGATCCAAAGTGTATTCAAAATTGGGCTCCAAATTTTAAATAAATTTGGAGTAGGTACACTGCCGGCCACACTGCACACATCTGCCTCGGTACCATTACCGCTTGTGCCAAAGACATCGGATCTGTTGACGTCAGCCTCATGTTACTACCGCCTGCAGCGGTTCTACCGCTGCTACGATATCGGCTACAGAGATGGCATGCTACGATACCGCTACAGATGTACTACGAGCATGCACAAGCTGGTCTGGTTTGGGCCAAAAATTTTGGCCCAAACTCATCCTAATCAAGGCCCAATGGGCCCCCACTTTGGGTTATCTAATTCTAACCCAAAATATGTGCTAACTACGAATTTTAAAGATGTTTCCTAAGCTATTACAAAGTCCGCAAGTCAAGTCTTCTTCCGTCGAGCTTTCGGCGAACTTCCGGCGATCTTCCGACGATCCCTCGGAAACCATCCTGCGGACTCCCAAGCTCTGACTCACGATGATTTTGGCGAGTTCCCCCGAGCTTCTTTGGCAAGCTTCGATCTTTCTTGTCAAGCTCCGCGAACTTCCGACGAACCTCCCGGCGAGCTTCCGACGAACCTCCCGGCGAGCTTCCGAAAACCCTTCGGCAAGCTCCCTACTTGTTCTCGGCCAGCAAAGACTCCCAATGAATCTTCAAAGCTCACAAACTCTCGAACTCCCAACGATCCATCGCACTTGACTTCGCCCTTGATTTCGCTTTACGTCTTCATCCCTTTCGTAGTTACTCCTACACAAACAAACTCGATATCCATGGCGCAACTCCGCACTTCTTGGCCCGATGCCCAACGTACGAAGCCTCCTGCCAATAGTCGACCGAACCTCTGGCTCGACACCCAATATCCTGATCGATAGTAGACCTGCGTAACTCAACACGTAGTTAGACAACAAATCACACTCAATTAGTTTCATCATCAAAATCCGAGATTCAACACAAAGACCTTTCGGTCCTCAGGGTGATAGAAATAATACCCACAAGTTTCTTTGGGGTATCCCATGAACTTGCACCGTTCCATCCTAGATTCCAACTTGTCAGGGTTGTGTCTCTTAACGTGGGTAAGGCAGCCCCAAATCTTAACAACTTTAAGATCGGGCTTCTTCCGATAGAGTATCACATCCTCTTGAGAGATATGTGGGACATATCAGAAGAGAGGATATTGAGGATATTGATCTTCAGACCTACGAGGAGGCTATTATGAACATAGACTCCGGGAAATGGCAAGAAGCCATGAATTCAGAAATGGATTCCATGTACTCCAACAAGGTTTGGAACCTAGTTAATGCACCCAAGGGTATTGTACCCATTGGCTGCAAGTGGATCTTTAAAAAGAAGATTGGAGTAGATGGAAAGGTAGAGACCTATAAAGCAAGGCTAGTGGCTAAGGGGTATCGTCAAAGGCAAGGTGTTGACTATAACGAAACTTTCTCACTTGTAGCCATGCTAAAATCCACTCGAATTCTATTGGCTATTGCAGCACACTATGATTATGAGATCTGGCAGATGGATGTCAAAACTGTATTCCTCATTGGTAACCTCAAGGAAGAGGTGTATATGATACAGCCTGAGGGATTCGTGTCCAGGGATAACCCAGATAAGGTATGCAAGTTGCTTAGGTCCATTTATGGATTGAAGCAAGCTTCCCGAAGTTGGAACATAAGATTTGATGAGGTGATCAGATCTTATGACTTCGTTAAGAACGAAGATGAGCCTTGTGTGTACAGGAAAGTAAGTGGAAGCACTATCACCTTTTTGGTATTATATGTGGATGACATCCTAATCATTAGGAATGATGTAGGAATGCTCTCTACAGTAAAGACTTGGTTATCTAGGCACTTATCCATGAAGAACTTAAGGGAAGCATCCTGCATATTGGGGATACAGATCTATAGAGATAGATCCAAGAGGATGCTTAGCTTGTCCCAGTCTAGGTACATAGATACCATTGTCAAAAGGTTTAGCATAGAAAATTCCAAGAGAGATCTCATACCAATGAGACATGGAATATCACTTTCTATGAGTATGTCCCCAAAGACTCCTAAAGAAAGGGCACACATGGATATGATACCATATGCATCAGTGATAGGATCTATCATGTATGTTATGCTATGTACCAGGCCTGATATAGCGCATGCTCTGAGTGTCACGAGCAGATATCAAGCAGATCCAGGCTTAGAGCACTGGAAAGCAATAAAAAGTATCCTTAAGTACTTGAGAAGGACTAAGGATCTTTTACTGGTATATGGAGGTAGTAGCCTCAAGGTTGAGGGCTACACGGACTCGAGCTTCTAGTCCGATGTCGATGATAGCAAGTCTAATTCAGGGTATGTGTTCACCCTGAATGGAGGAGCAGTATGCTGGAAGAGTTCCAAGCAAGACACTACTGTTGACTCGACCACAAAGGCGGAATACATTGTTACGGTAGAGGCAGCAAAGGAGGGAGTCTGGATGAAAAAGTTCATCACAGATCTAGGAGTCATCCCGAGCAACGCGGAGCTGATTCCTTTATATTGCGACAAATACGGTATGATTACTCAAATAAGGGAACCCGGGTCTCATCAGAAGTGTTATGAGGAGGTTCCAACTTATTAGAGATATCGTGGCCCAAAGAGATGTAGTAGTGAAAAGAGTTCCATCCGAAGATAACATTGTAGATCCACTGACCAAGCTATTGTCTTAAATTATCCTTGAGCATCATAGAGGTCTGATAGGGATCAAACATGTTAGTGATTGGCTTTAGGTCAAGTGGGAGATTGCTAGTCATATGTGTCTTGCAAGCCAATCACATGAGTGATGGCACTTGTGACTTGATATGCACTTTATCTCTTTGCTTATTATTATGCGTTTTATCACTTTATCTTGCGTGTTGCATATATTATGATGTCCCTGGATTTGTGAAATGGGAATCGGATCGTGATGAGATCACGATAATGAGACTGATTCACCTTTAAACACAGACCCTAAATTATCCTGGTCATAGGTTACTCGAGAAGGACATCAAGATAATCGGATAGACTGGTGTGCTGTATACCCATCCATATGATGGAGGTAGCTGGTCTCATAGCTACTCGTGTGGGGACACTAAGGGTACAGTACAGGTGCTCTTGGAGAATGAGTTCACTGATTGATCTGCCTACGGAATGCTGGATTATTTTTGATACCTCACATCAGACAACGATTCTGTAGTCCCAGTAGTGTATCTGGTCCTTAGACTTGAGACACCAAGGATGTCCTGTATGAGTACTCCACTCTTTAATACCGAACTTATAGGTTTGAAAAGTTCCAAATCTAGTACAGTCGGTTATTGGGAGTCGTAGCCAACCTTACGAGGATTATTGAGTATCAATAGAGGATCATCCGCTCTTGGTATCATGAGAGAAATATCCCATGTGTTCTTGCTCGAACAAATCCTTGGCCAAGGTTTTTCAGATTGAGAGAAAAAGGGTTCTCTGGGAGAATCCGACAAGAGCAAGACTCGAGGAGAGACCATATGGGCCTGACAGCACCATGCCCGGTATAGGGTCTCTGGGATATTAGATGAATGAGGGACTATAGATACATGGTAACTGAGGATATATAGGTCCAAAGGATTGGATTCCCCTGTATCATCTAGGGGCCGCGGCGTAGTGGCCTGGTACGTCCGCAGTCGATGAGTTAGGTGAATTATTATAGAGATAATAATTCACTAAGTCAGAAGGAGTTTTGACAAGTATAACTCACGGCCAGCTCGATATTAGGCCTAGAGGGTCACACACATATGGTAGGTGTTGCGACGAGTAGAGGTTCGGATATGAGATATCCGATGAACCCCCTATCTTATTGGATATCCATTAAGCCCCTGAATTATTGGATACTGAGATGAGATCCAATAATTACTAAAAAGAGATTATTGGGTAGAAACCCACTAATCCAAGAGGCTTGGGTAATTGGATGGAGATCCAATACCCAATAGGGCAAAAGATCCATTAGGGTTTTCAGGGGGCCTCTATAAATAGGAGGGAACCAAAGCTCTATAAGCTGAGGGTTTTTTTTTGTAGCCACCTCCTGTTCTCTTCTCCCGAGAGAGAGAGGTGCATCGTTGCAATCCCTTCCGTGTGGATACCGCTAGAGAGGAGGACGCTTGACCTCCTTCATCCTCTCCCACAGATCTACAAGAATTCAGGGATATATGATCTCCCTAGGTATCTTCTTTTACACGTGCAATTTTGCGGATTTGTTTTTGATGCACCGATCTTCGCACGATGACAGAAACTTTCTATGATAAATCTGGGGTTTTGTTTTCTGTTCTTTCGCTACGTATGTGATGTCGCTCCCCTGAAGGATTTCCCAACAAGTACCATGGCATTCCCTCTTTGAATCCATAGTCCTTGTCATCATATTGTTCATTCAAGTGAAGCTCCCAGTAGCTTATGATCATACCTCCATATGACCCAATCCCTTACAGTACTTGTCTTGTGTGTGTCGTATTGCCTTGAACTATTTTACCATAATCTGTTGCACTATATCGCCTCTTGGTGACATCTTCCTTATATTTTGATCATTTTAGGATGAACTTGGACTACAATACCTTTATGTGCGGCCTTTACCAATACATCGCTGGGCCTCTGCTACCTTCGATTATAATCGCTCCTTTGTCAATCAATCTTCGTCCACCCACTCTCGGGTCATACCCAAAAGAAGCATAGCACTAGGACAGTCCATTGCATAGTAGCTCTTGAAGTCCACCGACTTCACTAAAATCGGTGCACCATTATCTAGATCTTGTACCTCTGCCCCACTAAGACAATCTCTATTATGCACCACTTCCCTCATAGCAACTCGAATGGCAGTACTATGGCATATTCTTCAAGAGTACTCACCAATGTGTCCTTTTGCCCTATGCCAAAGTCTACTAACTCTAACTTTGCCTCTACAAGTTGAGTCACCTTGGTTCCTCCGTCAAATGCTTCTTCGAGATAAGGTGCATATGCCTCAAAGCTCCCTTCATCTTTGGCACCATACATGATGAGTCTGCTCCATCAGAATGAGAGACTCATGGAATGACATAATCCTGCTCTTGCCTCTACAAGGGTTCATGTCCTTAACCTTTGTCCAAGGAAAACTTCATGCCTCCGCTCCATGTTCTATCTTCTATACCAACTCCCTTTATGCGATTTAGGTATTTTCCCAAGTTACCCCCAAGTTGCTCCATTCCTCAATTTACATTGAGTTGATGGTGGCTCTCGTGCCCACCATTTCACAAGTCAGCCCTCTGTTAAGTCCGATCTCCATATCGATTCTAAGTGTGCATTCATTTTGTGCCTTGGGTCGCTCCCCCACTTAATCTCACAATGTATCCACTAATGTATTGCCTCTTGTGAGATCATGCGATGACTCCTCATTGCTCGCTCAGTTCGTTGAGCTTTGTGGAGTTGTTGTCTTGAGGTACTCCTCCTCAATATGTGTGGTCCATTGCACATGATTCTCCCTCTAGAGAATCGAGACTTATCCCTCCTAGATATCTGTCCCATTAGAGTAACTTCTCTCTTTGCATCCTTCTCTCTGGAAGTTTCAGAGACCACCATACCCTTGGGCTACTCTGCCTTACTGAACAAATTTTGCATTGTTCTGTTCCCGCAAACGCACTTACTAAATCGCGTCTCTTCACCAATATAGCTTCCGTTGCACCCCTAAAGGCCTAGCAACATGTTGAACCTGCTACACACTTCAGCCTCCTATGGACGTATCCTTCCCATGCCGAAAAAAAAGTTTCAATACTTTATGGTATCGAGTTTCGGTCGCCTTGGGATGGCCATAAATAATCCATCCTCCGCATACAAGCCCTTACATGAGTACCAAATTCTTCGAGTTAGCAATTCCCCCCACCTCTATAAGCTTTGCACAACTCTTTTGATCGCTGAGTAACCCATCCCATCTTGTGCGGTCTCATCCTCTACTAAGCACCTCGCTTGTCTTGAGCACCATTAAGTTTGATTGCCAATGTCAAGCCATAACTCGAACTCAACCATCCCAACCTTTATGTGCTACGTATTCTTCCTAGCTTACTTGTCCCCGTGGTGTCTCTTGCATGAAGGGTTGGTTATTCCTCTGTATGTCATTCTTGGATGCCCGCTCCTATAAGCGACTCCTTTCCCTACATCTCCATGCCCCTTTCTCCCAAACGATCGTGTGTGCTGGCTGCCCTCAATATAGCCCACTAAGTCCCCCACGTTTGTATGATAAGTGTTTCTATATATATTTATCCCACTCTGATACCATCTGTCATGGACTTAGCTAGTTTTGCCTAAGTTGTGCAGCACCCTTACATATCCGTCCGTAAAAGTTAACCTCCCTGAAATCTCCTAAGGTCCCTTAGGACCTACAAAAGAAAAAATAGGTTAGAGAAAAAGCTTCACTCGGGATATACAAGCAATCATTTCAGTAAACACTTTATAGCCAATGCAAATTTCAACCATGGACTTCACAAGCTCTAAACAGTTGCACAACAAAGGGTCCAAAATAGTCCACTACAGACCGAAATCCCCCATAAGTGTCCACATGACAAAACCTTTATTTACAACCTTAAAATGGCCACAAAACTCAACTAAAATAGGACTATTAAACCTACAACCAGTCCTCTACATGCTAGACAAAGTATGAACAAAACCAAAAGACATAAACATACATAAGTATTATATCAAATATTCTGTTTAAAACTTTGTCTATGATAGTAGGGCGGAGGAATCCTAACAACCGCTGGAGCCAGTGGCAGTTAAGGTATTGATCATGATTGAGATAGTGGTGTTACTTGTTGAGCTACTTGAGGCAGGAGTGGGGTGATAGCTTACATCATACCTATTAGCGTCTACACTTACAAGGTGAAGTTCAAAAATGTCATAACAGGGACAGGTAAATAGTTTGAGGTCATTCCTACGGGCGAATGGCTTGGGTGATTGAATAAACACCAGTACCGTGCCAATGTTTGTATTGAAGTAGACGTGTCCACATGAGGAAAGGATGAAAGTTGCCCCCCTTGTGTAAAAGTGCTATGGGTCAGAGGCCGGGCCTCCTCACTAAAGCATTTGTTGGGAGGTTTAACGGGTGAATGTTCATATGACATTAGGCTTTTCTCTTAGTGCCAAAATATTAGGGAAAATTATCATTAACGTCTGAGTCAACCCGATATGGTCTCTATCCAAGGTCACAAGAGTGTCCGAAGTGACTCCGAGATAAAAGTGTCAAGCTCCCGATGCATCATCTACACTAAAACAAGTACCGAGGAAAATTTCTCGATCCAATCCCTTTGATATTCAAGTTAGTCCGAGGTCCTTTTTGGATATGAATTTTTTTTGAAATTTTTTTGGATATTCAAGTTACCTCTTATACATAGTCTTGAAGAGGACAATTTATAATTGCGGTAGGGGAGAAGATTATGGACCAATTGGGGATTCTATAAAGGTTTCTCAAAACCAATGAGATTTTCTTGTGAGGGTAAATCAAGAAGAGGTCCAAAGGATTGCTTATGAGGAACTCCTTGGTAGAATTTAGGGTCAATTCCTTACGAGGAAATTTTCACAAAGTAGAGGAAAGAGGAAAATGAATCGACGCATCTTGATCTGATTTTTCTCATTTAAATAGTATTGACCCGTGAAGATCTTTATTTTCACTAAAAGACAAAAACTACTTTGTGATTAGTTTTGAGTACGAAAGATATTGCACCCAAATCGAATTCCATTTTGAATCAAGTCGGCGGCGCCAGTGCTACTCTTTAGAGACGACATTTAATCATGTCTTTTGAGAAGACATTAGAAAGCATTATTGTTTCTTAAGATATAAATTACGTTGTGTTTGTCATGCACGTTCGAGCGCACTAAACAATCAACTTAAATGACTGACAAACCAATAATCTGAAAATTAAAATGCAAGAAGATTTTCTATGAACAAAATGGTGAATGTATGTTTCACTTTAGAGAAGAATATCCTAAAAGAAGCAACTTAGAACTACAACAGAGATTTAACCTCTTAGATGAAGCATTCCTCCATATAGTTACTCACAGGCCAAAGTAAATTTAAACTCTAGAAGGAACAGAGATTTAAAACATACAACCAAACAAATATTAGAGCATTCACACACCTCATTTCACAATAATGAGCAGTAGCACATTGAATTGTAAATTCTTACCAGCAGCAGTAGCACCACACTGTGTATCTTCTGGTGAAATTAACAATAACAAAGAAATAGTTATGTGATGCAGGTTGACGACAAGCTCTTCAGTTAAAACTGGGTGAACCAAACCAAAAACAATTGAAGGCCAGCTAGATGAGAACACCCAGCCACCACAATTGAACTAGTTTCTTGCTTTAACTGCCTGCCTGTTCCTCTTCTTGGCACCAGATTTGGCAACCTTAAGGCTACGATACACCACACTCAGCCGTGCAAGAGCCGCTTTAGTCAGATCTGGCCTGTAGTAGTTATCAGTCACCTGCAAACAAGCGACCAACCCCAAAACAAGGGGGAAAATCAATCAGAAACTTGCACACACAAGGGGAAAAATATGCTGATTGAGATCAAGTGAAAGAGAAGTGGCAGAACAGTTCATATTTCACAAGAATATGTATGAGAAGCCACCAGTGGGGTAAGCAAAATATGAGAAAGGATGCAGAGCAGAAATAGATGCAAATTTATTGCTCTAGATTAGGTACCTAAGGTGGTCAGCAGAAAAATACAGTTATGGATCCACAAGAGTAAAACGAAAACTGTGGATCTAAAATTTAACTAATAAAATTTACTCATGCAACAAGACAAAATATAAAGGAAAAAAAAGTATTAGCAGTAACATTGATGCTTGATACAGCAAATGAAGAGAAAAGAACCCTGATTGACTTTAGCTTCAACATAGATCTTTAACTGGATAGTAATCAGTGGACATGCTTAATATACTGACACATAAAAGAAAGGATTAGAGGGGGTATTTCACTGTAGAACCAATGAGGTGCGAGACTCTCCTTATGCATTAGAAGCATTTTCAAATGCAAAAAAATAAAAAATAAAAAATAAAAAAACTGTGGATCAACTGCAAATCCATAAAGTTGACCGAGTTATAAAGATTATTGAGAGAAGAAGGCCTAAAAAAGTATGTATATTCAACCAAATGAGGAAGTAATACCAGATCTCAGTATGGCAATTAACTTCAGCAATGAACAAGAAAAGAGCATCATTTGGCTTAATAAGTAAAGCAAAAGAGAATTAATTAGTAGGGTACAACCATAATATTTAGCTAAACAGATGACACATGTTAAGCTTAAAAGAACAGTTTGTCTTTATGTTAACAGAAACTCAACTGAATCTTGAACTGGATAGTGATCAGTGGACATGCTTAATATACTGACACATAAAAGAAAGGATTAGAAGGGGTATTTCACTGAAGAACCAATGAGGTGAGGGACTCTCCTTATGCGTTAGAAGCATTTTCAAATGCAAAAATATAAAAAAATAAAAAAACTGTGGATCAACTGCAAATCCATAAAGTTGACAGAGTTATAAAGATTATTGAGAGAAGAAGGCCTAAAAAAGCATGTATATTCAACCAAATGAGGAAGTAATACCCGATCTCAGTATGGCAATTAACTTCAGCAATGAACAAGAAAAGAGCATCATTTGGCTTAATAAGTAAAGCAAAAGAGAATTAATTAATAGGGTACAACCATAATATTTAGCTAAACAGATGACAGATGTTAAGCTCAAAAGAACAGTTTGTCTTTATGTTAACAGAAACTCAAAACTGAATCTTGAAAACAGATTGTTTGTGTATCTTGAGAACTTTTCTTAAGTGTATTGTTCACTTAGATTAGAATTATTAAGATACTACTAAATATCAAGAAAATCTTCAGTTGCTAGGGGTTGACAGAACAAACTACACATTAAAATGCAATGTGCAACTAATTATAAGCATCATTCACAAGAATGCTATAGTTTGGCTAGGGACGATACATTATATTGATAGGACTGACCAGCAATTTCAAAAGGTGCTGGGGCGCTTGGGCGAGGCAAGGCGAGGCCCGAGCACCTCGTTTAATGTCCAGGTGACGCATTTCAAAGAGGCACCACCTCGGCGCTCGCCTGAGCCCAAGCATCAGGCACTTCGAGCGAGCACCCGAGTTAAATCAAGCGACCGAACTAGCGTTTTAGGTCTGGTTCAGTCTCATTTGCATTAGTTGGTTCAATTGAACCATTGAACCAACTAAAGCATCGATATCAACCTCCCAGCATCTCCCTCGCGACTTCCCCAACCCTAACCTTGCTCATGATTCCATCGTCGATATATCCTCTCCGTTGTCACTGGCTCTCTCCGTTGCCATTGCCTCTCTCCGTTGTCGCTACCACTGTCCCTGCTCTCCGTTGCTGTCGTCGCTCGCTACTACTACTCTCAATCAATAGCCTTGATCTTACTCTTACTCACATTCTTCTCACATTGGCTCGACTTAGTATACTATTAATAGTATATTAATAGTATACTATTAACTGTATACTGTTAACAATATTTTTTTATTTATTAGATTAATAATATATTATTTTAATTTTAATACTGCTAATTTTTATTTATTTAAAATTATTGTTAGGGTTTCAAGATAAATGATAAGCATATAGAGCAACTCAATAGATTCTCCAATGACATAAAAAAAAAAGATCCTGTATGGAAGTATAATTATCTAAAGGATCCGAAAGATCTTAATACAATGACTTGCATCTTCTGCAATAAGACTACTAAATATGGTATTTTTATGCAAAACATCTGGAAGGAGATTTCAAAAATGCAGCAGCTTGGACACCTAAGGTAAAAGAAGAGTTGCTAACTTATATGAATGAAAGAAAATGCAAAAGAATGAATCTTATGAGAATTTACTATAGGATAATGTTAAACATCTCAGGGATAAAGAAAAAGATTATTCTATGAGTATCAACTTAAGTGAAAAAAGAATATACGAAAAAAAGAAAAAAAAGTTGAGTACTAAGAAGGGTAAAAAAACGATGGATCTATATATGTTTCAAGGATCACAGAAACAACAAGAGCAAACAAGAGGTTCAAAATTAAGACAAACAAATATAAGTGATGCTTGTGATAAAAAAATAAGAGGAAGAACAATTCAGTACACTTCTTGCTTCTTCTATCAGGTTGGTCTTCCCCTTAGTACAACTCATTTAGACAATTTTAAGAAGATGATTGAAGCTATTAGACGATACGATGCAAGATTAAAAGCTCCACGTTATTATGAGATATGAGTTCCATTGTTGAAAAATAAGTTGAATTATACAAATAACTTATTAAAGGGTCATAAAGAATAATGAGTAACACATGGTTGCTTTATTATGTCAGATGGTTGGACCGAAAGGAGACGCAGGAGTATAATTAATTTTATGATTAACTGTTCTTTAGGGACCATGTTTGTGAAGTCAATATATACTTCATCTTCTGTGAAATCTAACGACAAAATATATGATTTTCTTGACAAGTTTGTGGAATAAACTAGAGAACAAAATATCATTCAAGTCATAACCGACAATGAAAGCAACTATGTATTAGCTAATAATATTCATCTTTTAAATTTTTTAATTTTTAATTACTTTATCTTCAATTAAATATGTTAAACTCTTAAGTTTTATCTTTTTGTTATTATTTGTCTCAGGTAGATTATTTTTTTTAAACAAAAAGACAACACTTATATTGAACTCCATGTGTGACACATTGTATTGATTTAATATTGATTCTGGAAAGATCCCTAACATCAAAAATACTTTAGAAAGAACAATCTTTATTATTGGATTTTTCTATAATTTGAATATGATGAAAGAATTCACAGGTAACAAAGAATTAATAAGATATGATGTCACCCAATTTACTATTTCATTCTTAACATTACAAAGCATGCATCATTAAAAGCATTATCCGAGAAACATATTTACTTCTAAGAAATGAGTGACAAGAAAATGGGCAAAAGAAGCAAAAGGCAAAAAGGCCACTAATATCATCTTAATGTCATCATTTTAGAATCATATAATTTATATATTAAAAGTAATTGGCTCTCTTGTTCAAATCCTTCAATTGGTGGATAATGAAAATAAACCTATATGGGATATATTTATGAGGGGATAGAGCAAAGAAGATGATTAAAAGATCTTTTAATAAAAATAAAAAAAATATGAGAAAATTTTTACAATCATTGACAAAATATGGAATTATCAACTTCATCATCCCTTACATGATGCAAGATATTATTTGAATCCTGAATTCTTTTATAAGATTAAATCTGTTGGATTTGATGCAAAAGTTTTAGATGAGTTATATCAATATGTGACAAGATTAGTTCCAAGCCTTGAGGTACATGATAATATTATTCATGAATTATCTCTATATAAAAATGTCGAAGGCCGTTTTAAAATTCCAATGACAGTTCGATCCAGAACAACTACATCTCCAGATATTAATAATTTGATATAATTAATTTCATCTATAGTATGTTACCATGTTATTGCTAATAATAACATAAATTTTGCAACTGAACAGTGAAGCCTATTTGGAAATTTCATCTTGAACTTGCAGCAATTTGTTATCAAAATACTTCGTTTAGCATGTAGTGCTTCGGACTGTCAGCGAAACTAGAATATCTTTGAGCATGTTAAGGATCACTAAATATTTTTGTTTCAATTAATTTATTTATTTAGATATATGCATTAATATATTTTTAAATTATATGATATGATAGATTCACTCAAAGAGAAGAAATTGATTAAAACATCAATAATTACATAATTTTATTTACATAAAGTATAATCAAGCTTTGAAGGCTCGTCATAATTTACGAAATAGAATTTATCCAATTCCATTACAAGATAATGATGATTCAAATAAGTGGTTAATAAAAGAAATGAGTGCTAACTTGCAAGATGCTGAAAACGAGCTTGTATTTGAATATGATAGATTGACATAAGGAGATATATTAAAAGCTTTAGGTGCTGAAGAATTACAAACATATACAAGACAGATGACGAAGAGAAAAATGAGTACAACAACATCAAGCTTGGCTCTTGTTATTGTTGAAGACATAGAGAATGAAATATATTTTGATAAAGAGAAAGGACAAGAGAAAAGGATGAATTCAATGAAAATGATTTGTTTGAAAATGATGATAATATTGATTATGATGAATGACTTTGATGTAAGATTTTATTGTTTTGACTTTTGAGACTTTTTGTTAACGTGACATTTTGACTTTGTACTTTAGTTTTTCTTAATTTAATATCATATTTTTATTTAAATAATTATACTTATTAATTATATTATACACTTTTATATTTTAGCGCCTCGCTTCGCTCAAGCGAGCGCTTAGCGCCTCGAGCGTTTTGGACCTTGACACCTTTTGGCACCTATCGCTTTTTAAATCACTAGGACTTTTAAATCATTAGGACTGATTGGATCAACCCAGTGAGATCCAAATCAGCCAACAAACTAAGTTACAAGAAAATTGATAAAAGATATCATATACTAAAACATTAAATTACCATTATATTTTCATAAGATAAATAACTATAAAAAGGAGATAACATATGAAACTGACACATAAGAAAAAAAATTTACAAAAATAAGATTTTATAATAATTTCCTCTTTATCACATATAATGGTGGAATCAAATTATGTAACAATGGTTACAACATGCATACAATGATTAAAGGAATAGCAAAAGTGAAAGCAATCGCATGTTTCTTTTTCGCCGGACCCCATCACGACTTACTTTAGAATGCCCATGGACAATATGACCCCATTTCTAAACATATCTAAGAATCAACAAAAATCAAAATGCCCATGGACAATACCAATATGGATCATGCATACGGTAGCGATGTCAACCAATTCTCTAAATACAATATAACATAAACATATGCTAGCAAACTGTAACAATATAATTACAAACATGGTATCTAGGTTTATTTGACTTATTTTTCCCTTCATCACTATAACTTATTAGGCATGCTAAGTGATATAAAACCAACAATTATGTATTGAGAATAAATCTTAATATATTTACTTTTATTGTGCTAAGAGGAAGAGACTACATCAAGAAATATATAAATTTATCATAAACGAAATTTTATTCTACCAACTAAGCTATAATACATCCTTGAAACTTCAACTTCGACTCGTAATAAAATTGTTACCAAAAAGGCAACATAAGAAAGGCACATAGAAATGTTAGTCTATCAGATAACACAACAAGGATGTGCCAGAGCCAGAGAGCATTATAATAAAATGTTGAGATTTCACAAATTTGACAGAGCTGATACCTGATTCATGACAACTTTTGCCATCTTATGGAACTCCTTCTTCATGACTGATCTGTGATATAAGCTACCAGGTTTGTTCTGCTTCTTTGTCTTGGCTGTTGCAAGAACAACTGAGAGGTCCTTCCCTCTGGGCTGAATGGTCACCGACTTCTTGTTTGCCAATCCTGTGAATTTTCAATCAGCAAATAAACACCAAGTAAGCGCAAACTCACATGCTTCAAAAAAAGATAAGAAGGAACCCAAAAATTCTCACCAGAGTGCTTGTAGGAATTCACATTGTAGAGATTGTTAGGTTCCTTGCTGAACTGCACCATGGCAGTGCTATTGCCGAATTGCTTCACAAGGAATGCATTGTTTTTCTTCACGATCTCCCAGATGAGCGAGCCAGGGACAGTAGCCATTTCTACTGCGAAGATTCACCAAGCATCCAATTAAAAGAGCCAAAGTTGAGATAGCTAACTGAAACCAAAAAAAGAAATCCTTAAATATGAGGATACAAACACTGAAAGGAAGAATATCAACTGAGGTTTATCCAAACAAAAATGTCAGAAATAATAAAAAAGAACAGATAAAAACATCACAACACCACAAACGTGCAAACATAACCTACTAAAGGTACTCACTTCGAAACCTCGAACGACGATGAGTAACGACAATCTAAACCCTAGACCGTTTAAAAGATCTCAACAAGCAAAGGATATCTAAAATAACGCATCAAAGAAGACGGAAAAAGAAAAGGACAGAGAAACTACTCCTCACAGGAAAATACCCAAATGATCAAATCAACGACCTGAGACTACATCTAAGATCGGATCGTTCAAACAATGAGGAAAAAACAAAAAGAGGGCTTCAGAGATAGGAAGGATCGAGGGTTTAGATCAGGATCGAACTATCAAACAAGACAAGTTTGAGGCAGCGGTGAAGACTCCCGTCGGCCTCTCAGCGCGCGGAATGAGACGACGGAGTTCGGAACGCCACGAAGAACCCTAAATCCCCACTTTATAGCGCGATCCCTTAAACTTCGACTATCACTGCAACCAGTAAAATGACCAAAATGGGCCCAAAACAGCTGTCCCAGGCCAATTAAGAAGGCTCAAATGGTACTCTGCAACCTAAGACGGGCTTATGCGCTCCTCTTCCCTACTACTAGATCTCCGTAACCAGGGTGAGAGGGTGGCAAGCGGACGGAAAGCCTAGTAATATATGGCCTTCAAAAGTCTAAACAGCACTAACAAATGTTGCTGTATTGTCCGTTATACGATCGGGAATTATACGGTATGCGACGTGAAGCCTCGATAATCTTGGCCGTAGAGATTCTCTGCAACACATCTTTTTATCGCTTGGAAGTGAGTGTAACTGCTCGTCTCGACAAAACGGACGTCATGTCACATTTGGAGAGATTCTCTAAAATGCAATATTTGTACAGAAATGATTCAAATTTTATTATATATCAAACGATAAGTATTTCATTTATCAGTAAGAATTAATACTAAATTAATATAAAAATATATATCTTGTCAAGAAAAATCTTAATAAATTCACTAGACTATATGACAATATATTTGTAAATGAACATTAATAAGAAAAAATATCATTGATGTCTTTGTCAACTTAATGTGGCTCGAACTTATATGCACATAGTTATCCGAAGTGCCTTCGAGATAAAAATATTAAGCTCTTGAGGTGTCATCTGTACGAAGATCAAAGTCAAAAGAGGTTTTTAGATTTGATCCCTCTAATACTCAAGTTAGTAGCTTTATGTCTTTGAGTGCGAGTGCGAGTAGTCGAAAAATGTCAATCCCCTTCTCATTATGTTAAGAATATATTTTTATACTTGGTCGTAAGAGGATAAAATATTTTGTGGAGTATTCTATGACCGAAGGGAATAATTCGTAGAATATTCTTTGAACTCTTGTCCATGAAGACGAATGGATGAAAGATAATCTGGACTCCATGTGATAGTTACATGTCAGAAGATGTTTTGTGGATAATGTATTTCCTATCATTTGTCTCCCCGTGCTTCAGGGCTCTTGTGAGAAGGGCATAAAATGTGACGTTTTGTTCATCCAACATGAGAGCATCCAAAATCTCCTCTCGTGAGTCGAGTTTTCTCGACTCATATATCTTAAGCACATTTTGTCTTATGCTTTCACCAAGATGGACTTTTTCTTATGCAAGTCAAATTTTTTCATCCCATACATTTTGGGTGTATTTTGTTTTGTACTTCTGTTATAGCATTTTTTCGCACGGGTTGGGTTTTCTTGACCCACATGCCTCGAGCATATCTTGTCTTGTATCTTCTATCATAACAGATTTCTCTTCATGATGGTCAAATTTTCTTAACTCACATGCCTTAAGCACATTAGGCCCTACGCCTCCATCATGACAGATTTTCTTTTCATGTGAGTTGGGTTTTCTTAACTCACACACCTCAAGCACATTTGGCCTTGTGTTTGCATCGTAGTAGATTTATTTTTATGCGAGTTAGGTTTTCCCTACTTACACGCCTCGAGCACATTATGCCTTACACTCCTACTGTGGTAGATTTCTCTTCATGCGGGTTGAGTTTTCCTAACTCATGCATCTCTAACACATTGCACCTTATGCTTTCACTATGGCAAATTTTTCTTCATACATGTCAAGTTTTTCTAACTCATGCACCTCGAGAATATTTGGTTTTGTGCCTCTGTCATATAATATTCTCTTCATGCGGGTTAGGTTTTCACAACTCACATGCATTTGGCACATTTGGCCTTACGCCTCCACTATGATAAATTTTTCATGCGGGTTAGATTTTCCTGACTCATGTATCTTAAGCACATTTTGCCTTGTGCCTTTACACAAGATTGGTTTTCTCGACTAATATGCCTCAAGCACATTAGGTCTTGCATATCTACTATAATGGATTTCTCTTCACATGGGTTGAGCTTTCCTAACTCACATGCCTTGGATACATTTGGCCTTGCACCTTAATTGTAGTAAATTTCTCTTCACACGAGTCAAGTTTTCTCGACTCACGTGCCTCGGGCACATTTGGCTTTGCACCTCCACTAAGAGGGATTTCTATTCATGTGGATCGAGTTTTCCTGACTTATGCGCCTCGGATACATTGGGTCTTGTGCCTACGCCATGGTAGATTTTTATTCAAGCAGGTTGGGTTTTCCCAACTCATGCACCTCATGCACATTTGGCCTTGCATCTCTACTGTGGTAGATTTCTCTTCACGTAAGTCAGGTTTTTCCAACTCACGCACCTCGGGCACATTTGGCCTTGTGCCTCCATCGTGGTGGAATTTTCAATAAAAATATTCGATTTCAGAAAACTTCATTTGATCAAAACTTTTGACGATTAAGTCCATATCGAAAATAATATCGACTTGGAGTAAATGTAAAGTGAAGAGAGTAGCTAAGTAATAAAAGTAAGTAGGAAAGAAAGAACACACCAGATTTATAGTGGTTCATTCATCCGACCTACGTCCACTCTCAATTCCTCCTTCATTGAGGCCACCAGCATCTTCTAACGATCTTCCTTCATTGAGCGAAGACCAACTACCCTTTTACAACTCTCTTTTATAAAGTTTTCCTCACACTCTTCCTTAGAATACTCTTTATGCTTTAGGAAGAGGGACTCTTTTCTTTACAAGGGTTACAACCTTAGAATCACAGAGTTTTTGCTCTCTTTTCTTTTATAATTCTTACTACTCCAAACAAGAATAGCTGGGGTATTTATAGACCCCAAATGGCTTCAAGAATTGGAGCCAAAATTCAAACACCTCAAGATTTTAGGGTACTGGCGGTACCACTGCTTGTGTTGGATGGTACCACCACCTGTGGCACTAACACTAGGCAGTACCATCACTAAGTCTGATGGTACCATCGCCTGATATATTCTGGGAGACTATGTCTGGGTGGTACCACAGCCCAATTTGGGCGATACCACCACCTAGACTTAGCTTAGGAGGCCAAGCCTTCAAGTGGTTCCACTGCTAACCCTAGCGGTGCCATTGCCTAACGTGGCTCTAGGTCACTGTTTGGGCCTTCCATCTGGCCCAACACAGTCCTGATTCGAGCCTAGTTGGCTCCTAATTGAGTTGGCCTAATTTTAATCCAATTATTACTTAACACTACTTCGATCTAGATAATTATTATAAAGCTTGAATCATTTATTGTCTGGCATGTCATTGGTTTATTGATGCTTTATCTAATCCTTCAGTGCATCATCCTCCCTTGTGGCCTATTGCTCAATCGGCATGTTGACCCCATAACTCCAATCTCTCTAGCATAATTTTTGCTCTTCTTAGCTCGATGCCCGAACCGATGGCATGAAGCCTTCTATCGATACGTCGACCGATCTTCTGGCTCGATGTCCAATCTTCTAACATATTTCACTCTAGCCTAATTTTTGATTCCTCTTACTTTAATTATCTCTTCCTGATCGAAGCTAGTCTTACGTTACTCAAAATATAGATTAGATCACAAACCCTATTAATTAGTTTTATCATCAAAATATGAGATTCAACACCTTGGGCACATTAAGTCTTACACCTCTACCGTAGTAGATTTCTCTTTATGCAGGTTGGGTTTTCCCAATTCAAGCACCTTGGACATATTTGATCTTATGCCTCTATCATAGTAAATTTCTCTTTATGCGAGTTAGGGTTTTTCAATTCATGCACCTTAGGCACATTTGGCCTTGGGCCTCGATCGTGGTGGATGTCTCTTCACATGGGTCAGGTTTTCCTAACTCACGCGCCTCAAGCACATTAGGCATTGTTCCTCTATCATGGAGGATTTCTTTTCACGTGGGTTAGGCTTTTCCAAATTATGCACATAAGACATATTTGGCCTTGTCCCTTTATCATGTTGGATTTTTCTTTGTACGGATATGAGTTTTCCAACTCATGCCTTAGGCACATTTAGCCTTATGCCTCCATCGTGGTGGAATTTTCATGTGAGTCAGATTTAGAAAATTATGGCCTTTCCAAGTCACATTTAGGCCTTTCTAAATTATGAGTTTTCCAACTCATGCCTTAGGCACATTTAGCCTTGTGCCTCCATCGTGGTGGAATTTTCATGCGAGTCAGATTTTCCTAACTCACGTACCTTAAGCATATTTTGCTTTGTGCCTTTTGCTGTAATGGATTTCCTTTCATACGGGTCAAGTTTTTTTTACTCATACATCTTGAGCTATTGGGCCTTTCATCTCTGTCATGACAAATTTCTCTTCACATGGGTAGGGTTTTCTAAACTCACGTGCCTCAAGTATATTTGGTTTTGCACCTTCTCTATGGTAGATTTCTCTTCATATTGGTTGGGTTTTCTCGACTCGTACTCCTCTGACATATTTGGCCTAGCGTCCCCATTATGATAAATTTCTTTTTATGTAGGTCAGGGTTTTCAGACTCATGTGCCTTAGGCACATTGGGTCTTAAGCCTCAGCCATAGTGAATTTTTCTTCACATAGGTCGGGTTTCCCGACTCACACACCTTGAGCACGTTTGGCCTTGCTATTCCACCGTAGTGGATTTCTCTTCACATGGATCGATACTACCATCAAAGGCCTCCAATGATTGGAGGTAGAAGTTGGCCAGGATCGACTCCTAAATATCCTAACTGAATGGCAACCGACCCCAAGGCGGGGTTGGCCAGCCCTTCCCCTCTGAATTATTGAAATTCTCATCGTATTTCTTCCAAATACTAATCCATTAACTGTAGTTGGTTCCTTAGGGAATCTTTTATCAAATTTATCGACTAGGTCTAAGATCCAGGTAGAGTAGAGTGGTGGTCCATTGAACACCGTGGTTGAGGAGTGGGGGGTGCTCTCTTAGTCGATGATTTGACAAGCATTGGGTGCTCTTGAGATGTTGGCATTGCATCGAGTGGGGGGACTTCGATGAGCACCAATGTCGACAATGGTTGAGCTACTGATTATGGTTGAGATGGTGGCATTGCCTATTAGACTAACTGATGTAAGAGTGGAGCAATAGCCTGCATCATATTGATTAACATCTACACCTGCTACGTGAGATTCAAGAATACCTCAGTAGAGACGAGTAGGTGATTCGGGGTCACCCCTATTGAATCTCGAATTTTGATGATGAAGTCAATTGGTGAATTATTTATTCTAATCCATATTGTCGACATAAGTGTGAAGGATTAACTATGATAGGACGAAAACATAAAGCGATTTACCGAGGTCAAGTTTGCTAGGAGTTCGAGAGTTCATCGGAAGTCCGAAAGATCATCGGAAGTGTTATCGGAACCAACCGAGATAGAATCAAGGACTTGCTGAAGGTTTCGAAAGTTCACCGGAAAGATCGTCGGAGGTTCACGGAGATCATCGAGAAGGTTAGGAAGCTTGCCAAAGACTCGTTGAGCTCGCCACAGAATCCGGGAGCCTGTTGGGAGTCTGCCGGAAGAAATCCGAAGGAGTGTCGAAAGTCCACCGGAAGTTTGTCGGAAAGCTCACCGGAAGAAGACTAGAAGAATATCGGTTTAAATTGCTTAGAATTATATTTTTATTTCATAGTTAGCACATAAATAGGGTAAGGATTAGGAAATAATCATGTTTAAACCTGGTAGAGGCCAATTGGGCCCTTATTGGGCTGATTTGGGCCGAAATTAAGGCTCATTCAGCTTTGCTGAAGAGCCTGGGCGGTGGCACCGCCCAGGACCTGAGAGCCTAGTACTCTGTCAGTCTGACACTAACAGGCGATGGCACCGCCAGCACTGGGAAACCCAAAAATAATTTAAATTTGGAGCTCAAATTTGAATCCTCTTGGGGTTTATAAATACCCCTCCTTTCTCAGCTGAGAGGGCAACCTTTTGAGAGTTAGAAATTGAGCAAAAGCCATAGTAAAGTCTTATTTTCGATAGCTTAAGTGTTCACCTCCCTCTCTTTATAAAAATCTGTAAGAGTGTGAACCACTTATAAATGTTGAATCTCGGATTTTGATGATGAAACTAATTGATTGTGGTTTGTTGTCTAACTGCGTTTTGAGTTACGTAGGTCTACTATCGATCAAGATTAGACAGTTGATGCTGGAGGAATTGACGTTGCGCCGGAAGTGATCACGTTTGGATATTGGATGTCGAGCTGGAGGTTCGGTCAACAATCAGTAGAAGGCTTCATACGTCGGGTATCAGGCCAAGAAGAGCGTGTTGCACCAAGGATATCGGGGTTGCGGAGGTCAACCGCTGATTGGGCAACGGATCGCAAGAGAGAATGATATGCCAAAGAATCGGTCGAAGCACCGACCAATGACGTGTTGGGTAATTGAATGTCAATTTGCATTGTAATAATTGTCTAAATCGAAGTAGAGTTTTGGTTTATGTATGCAAGATTAACTACGATGACAATGAAGATGTAAAGTGAAACAAAGTGCTGGAAGACAAGTGTGATGGATCGTTGGGAGTTCGACGGAAGTCCGAAGATTCGTTAGGAGTATTGCTGGAACTGGTCGAGAATGAGTAGGGAGCTTACCGAAGGGTTTTAAGAAGTTCACCAGAAAGTTTGTCGAAAGTTCACATAGCTTGCCAAGAAAGATCGGAGCTTGCCAATGAAGCTCGTTGGAACTCGCCAAGATCATCATGAAATCTGGGAGCTTGTTGGGAGTCCATAGAATGGTTTCCGAGGGTTCATCGGAAGACCGTCGAAAGTTTACTGGAAGCTCACTAAAAGAAGTCTTAACTTGTCAGACTTGGTAATAGCTTAGAAAATATCTTTAAATTCATAATTAGCATATAATTTAGTTTAGGATTAGGTGTTAATCCTATAAACTAAGTTTCGACCAATTTAGGCTTGATTTGGACTGGTTTGGACCGAGTTTTAAGTCCAAATCGGAGTGCTAAAAAGTGCTGGGCGGTGGCACTGCCCAGAAGCCAAGCAGTGGGCGGTGGAACTGCCCCAAGCTGCGTGGTGGCACCACCCAGCACCTGAGAGGGTGGGCGGTGGCATCGCTGGCTTGGGCGGTGGAACTACCCAGTATAGTGTCAATTTGACAACTGACAGGCGATGACACCGCCAGCACCGGGAACAACGAAAGAGATTCAAATTTGGGCTCTAAATTTAAATCCTCTTGAGGCCTATAAATACCCCTCTCATTCATGGATGAAAGAGTGTCAAGAACTGAAAAAAAGGGGGAAACTCTCTTGAAAGTATGTCAAAATCTTCCCTCTTAGTTTGAAGTATGTTCTAGTCCAAGACAGGGTGAAAGGTCTTGTAAGGGTTATCTCCTAAGCTCATCAAAAGGAGAGATGTTGTAAGGGAGTTCATCCTCCCTCGTTGGAAGGAGGATAGCTAGTAGAGAAGCCGGTGGCCTCAAGTGAAGAGGAATCGGGAGTGGATGTAGGTCGGATGTCCGAACCATTATAAATCGGTTTGCATTTACTTTCTCGTAACTTACTTTGCTGCAAACTATCTTCATTTGCTGCCTTACTTACTTAACTTCCTCTTCATCTTCTTACGTATGCTTTAAAGTTAAAATGCAATCGAAATGGTTTCAAATGAAATGTTGCATTCATTCGTATGAAGTTTCCAAACTTGTTTTAATCGTCGAAAATCTATCATTCTATACCGCTGCACTAATTCACCCCCCCACCTCTTAGTATCGCTCGATCCCTAACAATTGGTATAAGAGCCATGTTGTTTCTTTTTCAGATTTACACCCATAAGAAATGGCTCTAAATGGCTTTCAAGAGGGCTTTTTGATTTTTCGTCCATTGTTATTTAACGGTTCGGACTACACATATTGGAAAACTCGAATAAGAGTTTTTTTAATTTCAATGGATTTGGATTTGTGGAACATCATCGAAAATGATTTTTAACTTCCCTCTAAACTGACGAACGAATGGTCGGACTTAGAGAAATTTTTTTTTTTGAATGCAAAGGCTATGAATGCCTTATTTTGTGCTTTAGACAAAAATGAGTTCAATCGGATTTCTTCTTGTGAAATGACTTTTAAAGTTTAGCGAACACTTGAAATCATGCACGAGGGAACTAGTAGAGTCAAAGACTTGAAAGTAAACCTCTTATTGCATGATTTTGAGCTCTTCCAAATGATACCAAGCGAATCTATCAACGACATGTACACCCGCTTCACGGATGTTGTCAATAGCTTGAAAAGTCTTAGTAAAAGTTTTTCGGATTTTGAACTCGTAAACAAGATCTTAAGATCCCTTCCAAAAGGATGGGATCCTAAAGTAACCGCAATACAAGAAGCTAAAAATCTAAATGATCTTCCTATTGAAGAACTTATTGGCTCACTAATGACATATGAAATGACACTCTTAGAACATTTTGAACTCGATGAACACATGGACAACCTTCTAAAGAATAAGAAAGATTTGGAACTCCAAACTATGAAATGCCACTTGAGTGATGACTCAAGTGATGAGGACAATGAGAATTTTGAACTTCGAACACTAAATCTTAATAAGTTCATTAAACAAAAATCTAAAATGAACAATGAACTTGAACGGAGAAAGAGACCAAAGAAGAGGAAGGTACCCAAGGAAGAATCAAGTGACGAAACGGTGAATTAGGCTTTGACGGGCTTCGACTACAAGGTAAGTAACTTATCTCCCTTGAATTATTTTAAAATTACTTGAACTTTTCATGAATGTTTAACTTAGTTAGTAGGAATTTTTTCATGCTTTTCTTGTGTTTTTGGAAATTAAAAAAAATATTTTAAAAATTATACTATGCTTTTCTTTCTAGTACTTTTGAAAAGTAAAATTTTTGAATGGTGTATGCAACATTATGAATGATGATTGAATGATTTGTAATAATGATTGTACATCAACTATATGTTATTCTTAAAAATATTTTGATGATAATTTTTATAGTATCATGCTTATGATTTGAAAATCTCTATCTTGGATTAATGGCTCTTAAACCTTTTTATGATAAAGTTGTTAGATGATGCATATCTTCATGAAATCAATTGCAAAACTAAAAGATCTAACCCACAAATTTTCAAAATGAAAGAAATATGGTTTTGATGTTGCCTTGTGTTATATTTGGACTTGATGGTTTTTATGATGAGAATTGTTTTTCAAATTTATATGATGCTTGGCCTTTATGTGAAAATGTGAACATGCTTACATGAGATCAACCACATAAAATAAAACATATAAAAATTGAAAATGTGTTATCATGATGTTTTATTTTTGATGTGTTT
Organism: Musa troglodytarum; assembly: GCA_023547065.1. Taxonomy (NCBI): domain Eukaryota; kingdom Viridiplantae; phylum Streptophyta; class Magnoliopsida; order Zingiberales; family Musaceae; genus Musa; species Musa troglodytarum. The sequence goes on from CP097502.1 coordinate 62,546,451, forward strand.
GGTCTTGACGAGTTTATGACTAAACTTATATCTTGTTGAGACATGTTTTTATAAAAAGATTTGAATATGCTCACATGAAAACAATTGCATGAAATGAAAATTCATTTTCTATCCTATTGAGGTTAATAAATTCACTTTACCAATCTTGTGAATCTCATGAAAATAATCATGATGAAAATTTTGAAAATAAATTAGTGTATCATGCATTTGGTTTAAATAATTTCTCTTGAAACTTACCTTTCGGATCTATACAATGATACATGAATCTAGTAGAAAATGACAAGAGCATGCTTACATGTAAACCATCTCCATTGCTCTTAATAAAATTTTCGTATGAAATATTTTTGATTCATTTGATCTTGATTGGTTTAATGACAAACTTATATTTTGAATTTATACAATGATGGCTTCCGTATAAATATTTGAACATACCTTATGAAATCATCATTGATAATGATGAAATGAAAATATTAAAAGTTTGTTATCATACTTAATGATTTTATAATATCATGAGAATTTGAAGTTGTCATATCTTGTTGACAAACTCATGTTTTGGTCTTAAATTTGATACTCATCTTTTGAAACATGAGCACACTTGTTTGAAACAAAATGAAACACATTATCATGATAAATTAAATCTTATGTCTTAAAATAATGTGTTATATTTTTGTCTTGACGATTTTTATAATGAAGTTTGCCTTTTGTTTTTGAATACTTATTTTGGATTTGGCATAAAAAGACAAAGGCATGTTTATATAAAATAAATGAAAATCACCAAAAGAGAAATGCATGTTTCTTGAACATCTCTCTTTCTCTAAAGTTTTCGATTTTCCATGAAAGACAAGTGATAAATTCATTTATGATATTTTGTGAATCACTTGAATTATGAGTGAGATTTTGATGATGTGCTAAATTTTCAATCTAATCAAGATTAATGAACTCATTTATGTGAATCTCTTGATCTATGAAAATGGTTTTGATGAAAAGTTTTATTCAAGTCTATCTATGTCATTTATGAATCTCGTAAGAATGATCTTGATGAAGTGAATAAGGTTTATGAATCATGACTTTGATTTCTAGAACTCTTGACTTGAGACATTCTTTTATGGAAATCAAAATCTTTTCCTCTATGATTGCTTCTTTTTATCATTTACCAAAGAGGAGAACAATTCAAGTTTATGTCATTTGTGAATCTCATAAATATGTTAATGATTTTGATGATTTGAACTTGAATGAGCTTTATCATAATCCAAGTCTTGATATCTTGATAAGTGATACTTGAAATTATTTTTATGATTCATGATGAATTTAGATCTATCATGCATAAATCAAGTTGTTGCTTTTATTATCAAATGAATCATGAGCCTCGACATCATATCTTTCATGATATAGAAATGACAAGAATTCTTTGGCTTGTATGCCTTATGTGGCAATTGAAAAATTGATATAAAAGAAATTTGCCTTATGATGAATTAATGAATCATGACTTGATCTATGAGAATGATATGTTTTTATGCATCATGATTCTTGGTTGTATACTCTTTATCATGAATTGAAAATTGATGCTAAAGAAAATATTTGTGAATCATGATTATGATTTCTTGAAACTCAATATTTGAATCTTTATGAATTCATGATTTTGATAACTTCATATGTCTTTTGAATTCATTACATGATATAATTGAATCATTGATTTATTCTTTTTTATCATGGCATAAAAATACATGCAAAATATGCTAGCATTGGTATCCATGACTTGAACTTGATTGCATGCTTAAATCGATTTTTTTTTCTCCCATGCTTCAATACGTCTTTGTATGATTCATAACTTGATGATTGAAATATTCATGTAGAATTTTGATATGTATCACTTGTCATGATTTGAATATTGAAGTAAAAGAAATTGTATTTTCTTCTTGATAACTTTTATGATGAATCATGAATCATGACTTGATCCATTATATTGATATATTTATATCATGATTTGAAGATTGATGTAAACTTTTTTTATGCAAACTCATGTGAAATGTTTATATCATCATATTTGATCCTCTCTTTCTTTTTGATACTAACAAAGGGGGAGAAAAGTTTTTGCTAGGTTGCATACCCAAATGAAAAATTGCTAACTTGGCATATCACATAGAAATCAAAGGATGCAAATATTGCTATCTTGCCTATCTCAAGAAGAGAAAATGCAAAACTTAAAAATTTGCATTCCTACACTTGCCATGCTTCTATGCTTGTATATTGTAATTTTTGCTTGCATATTTAAAATGATGAAATGCTTACACAAATTGATTACATATCGCAAATGAAGCAAAGAAGGTGCAAACTTTCACTTTCAAGAAGCAAGTGAAAAATTACCATCATTGCCCATCCTTAAAAACTTGCTATGATTGAATGGTATGATTGAGTATTGCAAAGCTATGCTTAAATGTTATATGATGTGATTAATAGCTAGTGTGTTGTCAAACTTGCATATCTTTTAAACTAGCTATGATGCAACTTCTCCTTTTTGTTGATGACATAGGAGGAGAAGTAGATTGATGACTTCATGCATTGAATTAAATATTTTATATATTTGCATGATGATTTGGTTTGATTCTGTTAACATGAATGATATATGTTGCTTGGATTTGGGATAATCCAAGTGTTCTATCAATGACATATTGATAGGGGGAGTTTGTGTTAAACTTTGGGGAGTTTTGGTTAACTGCGTTAGTGATCAATTACTTGTCATCATCAAAAAGGGGGAGATTATTGAATCTCGGATTTTGATGATAAGACTAATTGATTGTGGTTTATTGTCTAATTACATTTTGAGTTATGCAGGTCTACTATCAATCAGGATTAGATAGTTGATGTTGGAGGAATTGATATTGCGCTAGAAGTGATCACGTCTGGATATTGGATATCGAGCCGGAGGTTCGATCGACAATCGGCAGAAGGCTTCGTACATCAGGCATCGAGCCAAGAAGAGCATTGTTGCGCCAAGGATATTGAGGTTGCGGAGGTCAACTGTCGATTGGGCAACGAATTGCAAGAGAGGACGATGTGCCAAAGAATCAGACGAAGCACCGACCAATGACGTGCCGGGCAACTGAATGTCAATTCGTGTTGTAATAATTGTCAAGTCTGACAACTGACAAGCGGTGGCACCGCCAGCACCGGGAACAACGAAAGAGATTCAAATTTGGGCTCCAAATTTGAATCCTCTTGAGGTCTATAAATACCCCTTTCATTTATAGATGAAAGGGTGTCTAGAACTGAAAAAAAGAAGGGGGAAACTCTCTTGAAAGTGTCTCAAAATCTTCCCTCTTAGTTTGAAGTGTGTTCTAGTCCAAGAGAGGGTGAAAGGTCTTGTAAGGGTTATCTCCTAAGCCCATCAAAAGGAGAGGTACTGTAAGGGAGTTCATCCTCACCCGTTGGAAGGAGGATAGCTAGTGGAGAAGCTGGTGGCCTCAAGTGAAGAGGAATCGGGAGTGGATGTAGGTCGGATGATCGAACCACTATAAATCAGTTTGCATTTACTTTCTCGCAACTTACTTTACTGCAAACCATCTTCAGTTGCTACCTTACTTACTCAACTTCCTCTTCATCTTCTTACGTATGCTTTAAAGTTAAAACGCAATCAAAACGATTTCAAACGAAACATTACATTCATTCGTATGAAGTTTCCAAACTTGTTTTAATCATCGAAAATCTATCATTCTTTACCGCTGCACTAATTCACCCTCCCCCCCTCTTAGTGCCGCTCGATCCCTAACAGTAAAAATGTTGTAATAGGGGTATTTGGTCCTTCCCCTTCAACGTGACTTGTTAGTGGAAGTTGGGAGCCTCATCGAAGAAGGCTTCGAAAGTGGATGTAGGTCATTTGACCGAACCACTATACATCGTTGTATTTCTTGAATGTGTGAGTGTTTAAATTTCTGAATCATTTCTCTACTTAGTTGCAAATCATTCAATCTTCATCTCCTTTACTCGAGCTACTTTACCTTAGTCATTTTTCGTCGAATCGAAATCTCCATATGAACTAGCTATTTATGAAATCAATTTCAAACTTACTAGTTTTAATCTGCTGCACTAATTCACCCCCCCTCTTAGTGCCACTCTGGTCCTAACAATTGGTATTAAAGCAAGGTTCACTTCATATTTGGTTTAAAACCCAAGAGAGATGGCTTACTCCGGCATGCAAGAGGGTCACTCCATTACACGTCCGCCTATGTTTAATGGGTCGGATTACACATATTGGAAGACTCATATAAGGATCTTTCTTATTTTCATGGATTTTGAGCCTTAGAATATCATCGAAAATGGATTTCAAAAATCTTCTCTTCCGATGAGCGAATGGAATGAATCGGAGAAGAAGGTTTTTGCTTTAAATGCAAAGGCTATGAATACCTTATTTTGTGCACTTGATAAAAATGAGTTTAATCGCGTTTTAATTTGTGAATCGGCTTTTGATATTTGGCACACTCTTGAGATCACTCATGAAGGCACTAGCCGAATGAAAGAGTCCAAAATCAATATTTTTGCGTATTCTTACGAGCTTTTTCGAATGAAACCAAGTGAGTCCATCGGAGACATGTACACCCGCTTCACGGATGTCATCAATGGACTCAAGGCACTTGGTAAAGATTTTTTTAATTTTTAACTAGTAACAAAAATTTTAAGATCCCTTCCAAAGAGTTGGGATCCAAAGGTTACGGCCATTTAAGAGGCCAAGGACCTTAAAACTTTTCCTATCGAAGAACTCATAGGGTCTTTAATGACCTATGAAATGACATGTCATGCTCATGATGAGCTAGAGAACCCCCTTCCAAAGAACAGGAAGGATATGACATTAAGAACACAAGAAGACCACTTGAAAGGAACATCAAGTGATGAGGACTTTGATGAAGACATTGCACTCTTAACTAGAAAATTTAAAAAATTTATTAAAAAAGGTAAATTTAAAAATGAATCCAAAAATAAACTTGAACCAAAAAAGGACCAAGTCATATGTTACGAATGCAAGAAGCCGGGGTACTTCATAAATGAATGCCCCCAAGCCAAGAAGAAGCAACTCAAGAAGAAGAAGGCATTGAAGGTCACATGGGATGATTCAAGTGACTCCGAGGATGAAGAAGCAAGCAACAAAGAGGAGGCCAATTTCACGCTAATGGCCTTAGGAGAAGAGGTTAGTGAGTTATTTAATGAAGAGTTATCTTTCGATGAACTTTCTATCATTTTTCATGAATTATTTGATGAATGTAGAACTATTAGTAAGAAGTTAAATTTTTTAAAGAGAGAGCATGCTTTACTACAAGATAAATTTGATAGTCTCCAAACTTCTTCTTTACTCCCATACTCTAAATGTGAACACTTAGAAGCAATCAAAAATAAGAACTTGCTACTTAAAGAGATTCTAAACAAGTTTAAGGTTGGTAGCAAGGGCTTGGACATGATCCTTGTAAACAAGGGTCATGTTGGAAATAGAAGTGGAATTGGATTTGTGAGTGGATCTCATCAAAATTCTATCACCTTCATTAAAGGATCCACATTACATGTATCATCTCATTTAAAATATAATTTTTGTTGTAAATCCGGACATGTTATTTACAAATATCCATTTAGGAAAATTAGTCCACATAAATTGATATGGGTTCCTAAAGGAACCATAAATAATTCAATGCTAAATGACAAAGTTAGTAGATCAATATTTGAGGCACCCAAAATCAAATGGGTACCTAAAAACCATCCTCTCTTGTAGAACCATTCACTATCATAAGCTAGGAGCAAGAGATGGTATCTTGATAATGGATGCTCAAAGCACATGACCAGAGATCCATCTCAATTCTCTATGCTCACTAGCAAAGAAGAAGGGTATGTCACATTCGAAGACAACAACAAGGGTAAAATTATTGGCAAGGGAACCATAGGTAACAAATCAACTTTTTTAATTGATAATGTGTTATTGGTAGATAGTTTAAAATATAATCTTTTGAGTGTTAGTCAATTATGTGATAAGGGATATGTTGTGAAATTTGAATCTAATGCTTGCATTATTGAAAAATCACACAACAATACATCTATGATTGCACTAAAACAAAATAATATTTACACCATTAACATTGATGATCTTAGTAGTGAAATGTGTTTTTCGGCGTTGAATGATGACGCTTGGCTTTGGCATAAGAGATTAGGTCATGCTAGCATGAAGCTAATCAATCAAATCACATCCAAAGCACTTATAAGAGACATTCCCAATATTAAGTTCATTAAAGATAAAGTATGTGATGCTTGTCAACTAGGAAAACAAATTAAAACTAGCTTCAAGCCAAAGAATCAAATAAGTACCTCTAGACCATTACAATTGATCCATATGGATTTATTTGGACTAATTGACACAACAAGTCTAGGAGGTAGCAAATATGCCTTTGTAATTGTAGATGACTATAGTAGATACACTTGGACTTATTTCTTGGCTCACAAAAGTGATTGTTTTAAATGTTTTTCTAAATTTTGTAAACTTACTCAAAATGAAAAGGGTTTCATGATTTCATCGATTCGGAGTGATCACGGTGGTGAATTCTAAAACCATGGTTTCCAAAATTTTTGTGAATCAAATAGGTATAACCACAACTTCTCTACTCCAAGGAATCCTCAACAAAATGGAGTAGTAGAAAGAAAGAATAGAAATTTATAAGAAATGGCAAGAACTATGTTAAATGAACATAGTTTACCCAAATACTTTTAGGCCGAAGCCATTAATATTGCTTGCTATATCATGAATAGGTTTCTAGTAAGACCATCTCTATCCAAGACTCCTTATAAATTATGGAATAACAAAAAATCTAATGTTTTTTACTTTAAAGTTTTTGGTTGCAAATGCTTTATTTTAAATGAAAAGGATGCTTTAGGAAAATTCGATGCTAAATCCGATGAAGGCATCTTTCTTAGTTACTCTTCTGTTTCTAAAGCTTTTCGTATTTTTAACAAAAGAACGTTAGTTATAGAAGAGTCTATTCATGTAGTTTTTAATGAAATTTCTGAATTTAAGAAAAACGATTTTGATGATGATTTTGGTCTTGATGGTTTGAATTTAAATGAACCCTCTCCTCAAAATAGCAACTTGGATACATCTTCTTCCCAAATTTCCTTACCTAAGGAATGGAAGTATGTACATGCCCATCCTAAGGAGTTAATTATAGGAGATACATCGAAAGGGGTTCAAACTCATTCTTCTTTTAAAATTTTTTATGCCAATGTCACTGTTCTTTCTCAAATTGAACCTAAGTGCATTGATGATGTCTTGAAAGATGATTCTTGGGTTATTGCAATGCAAGAAGAATTGAATCAATTTGAGAGGAATGAGGTATGGAAGCTTATTCCTAGACCTAGTGACCATTTAGTTATTGGTACTAAATGGGTTTTTAGAAACAAGCAAGATGAATACGATATCATGGTTAGAAACAATGTTAGACTAGTGGCCAAAGGTTTCAACCAAGAAGAAGGTATTGATTATGAAGAGACCTTCACTCCTGTTGCAAGATTAGAAGCCATTAAGATGCTCCTTACCTATACTAGTAGTAATAACTTTAAGCTTTTTCAAATGGATGTCAAAAGTATTTTCTTAAATGGCTTTATTTCTGAAGAAGTGTATGTTAAACAACTACCCGGATTTGAAAACTCTCTTCTTCCCAATCATGTGTTTAAACTAACTAAGGCTCTCTATGGATAAAAACAAGCCCCTAGGGCTTGGTATGAGAGGCTTAGTTCATTCTTAATTTAAAATAATTTTACTAAAGGCAAGGTTGATACTACATTGTTTATTAAATATTTTAAAAATAATTTTTTTATTGTTCAAATTTATGTTGATGATATTATTTTTGGTTTTTTGGATGAATCACTATGTGAATCATTTGCCAAGTGTATGAGTTATGAATTTGAAATGAGCCTAATGGGAGAATTAACCTTCTTTTTAGGATTGCAAGTTAAACAACTTAGTAATGGTATATTTCTTAATCAAACAAAATATATATTAGAATTGTTAAAACGATTTAACATGGATGGTTCAAAAGCCATCAACACTCCAATGAGTACTTCCACCAAGTTAGACTTGGATGAAAGTGGAGAAAATTTTGATCAAAAAACATATAGGGGAATGATAGGTAGCTTACTTTACCTCATCGCAACTAGACCAGATATCATGTTTAGTGTAGGTCTATGTGCAAGATTCCAAGCTAATCCTAAGTTATCTCACCTCAAAGCTGTTAAAAGAATCCTTAGGTATCTTAAAGGAACTCCTAATCTAGGATTATGGTATCCAAAATCCAATAACTTTGATTTAAAAGCCTATACGAATGCGAATTTTGGTGGATGTAGAATAGATAGAAAGAGCACATCCGAAACATGCCAATTTTTAGGACATACACTTGTTTCTTAGACTTCCAAGAAACAAAATTCTGTTGCACTATCTATGGTGGAAACCGAATACATAGCTACAAATGCATGTTGTGCATAAGTTGTTTGGATGAAAAATATGTTAGAAGACTATGAAATTTATTTAAAGAATATTTCCATAAAATGTGATAATACAAGCACTATTTGTTTAACCAAAAATCTAATTCAACACTCTAGAACTAAGCATATTGACATTAGGCATCACTTTATACGAGATCATATCAATAATAATAATGTCATTTTAGAATTTATTAATACAAAACACTAATTAGCGGACATCTTTACAAAACCCCTAAATGAAGAATAATTTGACTTCATTAGAAGAGAATTAGGCATGCTAAATTGTTCTAATACATGATATTGTATGTTTCTTTTTTAAAAATTTTTAACTTTGGTTTTGATTGTATCATCTTAATATTATCTCTTCATTTTTGAATGACATCTTTACAATATCATCTTGGCATTTTGATTAAAGCTCTCATTTTTATCTTCCTATTTTGATTCTCCTCTTCAATTGATGAATTTTTGAGTTATGTCACGACTTTTGATGAAATGATTAATTTTTCAGTTTCACATTGATATTATATTTTCGCATTTTGATGGCATCTTTATATCATGGAGCTCTCATTTTATCTTTCGATCATAATCTTGATGAAAGTTATCATGATGTTGTTTTTCTCTTTCTTTAAATAGTGGATACTAATGATGTAGTAAAAACTGATTTTATACCCTCCTTTAAGTATGACTAAAGATATTTTATGACTTGCATTTTATATGAAGCTTAACATATGTATAAATTAATGTCATGAATTGTGTAAAATTAAGTTCTTAAATGTTCATTTTTGATTTTTATTCTTATGCTAATCGGTATGATTCAAGATTTTATGACTTCCTCCTCATGAATCACTACAAGAATGCCATGTCGAATTTTTTCCTTCAAATTTTTGATATTGATATATTTCATTCGTTGAAGTTTTATGAATTTTGACATCTCATTCTCATGAAGTTTACCTTAAAATATTAAATCTTTGATGAATGACTTTAATGATCTATCCTTTCACAATTCTATGCTTGAATTCTCAATCAAAAATTGAGTCTTAAATTTTTCATGTATGAATTCTTCATGAGCATTTTGAAACTCTAATGTTTTTTTTTCGGATCTCATGAACTGAATAAAAATGATCCAAACATTTTTTAGATTTCTCCGTCAAGGATGACATATTTTGCATTATATTCAACTCATTTATCATATGCTTGATAATTGACCACTCATTTTTTTGTGGTATGATACCTTGTGGTGGCTACTTCACCTCCTTTTTATTGATGACAAAGGGGGAGAAAAATATGAAATTGATGACAAATGACTTATATGTAGCAATATGTTGGAATGAAAAATGACTTAATGTATTGTATCTCATCGCAATAATTTATATGGTTCATATTGCTATGCTTTGAAATCAACAATTAATTGCTATGCTTAAATGCATCATAATGTATTACAATATATCTCAAATGCTTAAAATATTTTTTTTAGATAAGCTATTATTTCATTTGATATCATGCCCTGATTTTGAGTACTTTATCGATATCATTTGATCCTTGTCATATGTCAAATTAATATCTCTTGAAGTAATGATGAATGTTTATAGGTGTCATATCTTGACATTATTTTCATTGAGAAAAATACGAAGTTTCGTATTTATATTAGAGCATGCTTGTTAAGCAAAATGATAAGTTTAATGGTTGGAACTTATCAGTTTTGGCTTGAATTCAAAGGATTAAATTTGAGTGTTTTTACCTTTTCATAATATGGCATATAGATAGGGGGATTTAAGATTAACTCCATCATCAATTGATTGTCATCATCAAAAAGGGAGAGATTGTTGAATCTCAAATTTTGATGATGAAATTAATTAGTGAATTATTTGTTCTAATCCATATTGTCGAGATAAGTGTGCAGGATTAACTATGATAGGATGAAAACATAAAGCGATTTACCAAGGTCAAGTTCGCTGGGAGTTCGAGAGTTCATCAGAAGTCCGAAAGATCATCGGAAGTGTTGTCGGAACTAACCAAGATAGAATCAGGGACTTGCCGAAGATTTCAGAAGTTCGTTAGAAAGATCGTCGGAGGTTCACGGAGATCACCGAGAAGGTTCGGAAGCTTGACAAAGATTCGTTGAACTCGCCACAGAATCCAGGAGCCTGTTGGGAGTGCACCGGAAGAAATTCGAAGGAGTGTCGGAAGTCCACCGGAAGTTCGTCAGAAAGCTCACCGGAAGAAGACTCGAAGAATATCAGTTTAAATTGCATAGAATTATGTTTCAATTTTGTAGTTAGCACATAATTAGGGTAAGGATTAGGAAATAATCTTATTTAAACTTGGTAGAGGCCAACCGGGCCCTTATTGGGCTGATTTGGGCTAAAATTAAGGCTCATTCAGCTTTGCTGATGAGCTCTGTCAGTCTGCCACTGACAGGCGGTGGCACCGCTAGCACCAGAAAACCCAAAAGTAATTCAAATTTAGAGCCCAAATTTGAATTTTTTTGGGGTCTATAAATACCCCTCCTTTCTCAGTTGAGAGGGCAACCTTTTGAGAGTTAGAAATTGAGCAAAAGCCATAGCAAAGTCTTGTTTTCGATAGCTTAAGTGTTCACCTTCCTCTCTTTGCAAAAATCTGTAAGAGTGTGAACCACTTGTAAAAAGATTGTAAGAGGGGTATTTGGTCTTTCCCCTTCAATGTGACTTGCTAGTGGAAGTTGGGAGCCTCATCGAAGAAGGCTTCGAAAGTGGATGTACGTCATTTGACCGAACCACTATATATCGTAGTGTTTCTTGAATGTGTGAGTGTTTAAATTTCTGAATCATTTCTCTACTTAGCTGCAAATCATTCGGTCTTCATCTCCTTTACTCGAGCTACTTTAACTTAGTCATTTTTCGTCAAATCAAAATCTCCATACGAACTAGTTATTTACGAAATCGATTTCAAACTTACTAGTTTTAATCCGCTGCACTAATTCACCTCCCCTCTTAGTGCCACTCCGATCCTAACAACCCCTAAGGGTTAGAGGCCTAGGTCCTTGAACAAATGTTAGTGTCACCTTGGAGTTTGCACCGAGGTGGGCATTCATGTGCAAAAAGAGTGGCTACTCCCCCCCGATTGAAGTACTATAGGTCAAGGGTAGGGCCTTCTCGCTCGAGCATTTATTGAGAGGGTTAGTAGGTGGACATTCCTACGATATCAAGCTCTCCTTCTAGTGCTAAAATGATAAGAAAAAATTTCATTGACGTTTTAGTCAACTCGACATGGTTTGGACCCATATGTGCATGGTTGTCCGAGGTTTCTTAGAGATAGAAATATCAAGTTCTTGAGGTGCCATCTATATGAAGATTGAGGTTGGGAGAGGTTTCCCAACCCAGTCCCTCCAACTCTCAAGTTACTAACCCCAGGTCTCCTAGTGCGGATGCTAGTGGTAAAAAAAGGTTAGTTCTCTTCTTATTGTGTTAAGGATGTATTTTTCTACCTAATCATAGGGGCATAGAATATTCCGTGAAGTAAGGGGAGGGGAGGGGAGGGGGGGTAAGGGGTGATTTGGACTCTTGTCCACACGGACAGACAAATGAAACGTGATTTGGACTCTATATGGTAGTTATATGTCGAATGATGATTAGCTAATAGTGTATTTCCTATTATTTAAATGATGCGAAAATATTGTTGATGTCTTGATCAGCCCAATATGGTCCAAACCTATATGCATATGATTGTCCGAGATGTCTTCGAGGTGAAAATATTGAGCTCTCAAGGTACTATCTACACGAAGGCCGAGGTTGGGAGAGGTTTTCTGACCCAATCCCTTTGATACTAAAGATAGTAACCCCAAGTCTTCGAGTGTGGACATGAGTGGTTGAAAATGGTCAATCTCCTTCTTATTATATTAAGGATATGTTTTTATACCTAGTCATAGAGGGGTTGAATATTTTATGGAGCATTCTGTGGGGAGAATACTTCATAGAATATACTTTTGACTTTTGTCCTCACAAGTGAATGGATAGAAGATGATATAGACTATATAGGACGGTTATGTGTCAAATGATGATTAAATGATAATGTATCAAACTGATCATTAAAATTTTTTTGTTTATGAAAACATTCTATCTCCCAAACAATGTAAAGAATTAAGAATTCTAATTTATTTCAACTATTATAATTAGGATATTGTGAATAGAAATCCAGTATTTTGTAATGAAAATAATAGAAGAAACTTAGAACAAGTTTTGAATGACAAACATCATCTTACGTTATTCAAATAAATTCATTAAATATTTTCTTGTGCCCCCAATTATCGATTAGAAAATTTAGCTTATATGAATTGTTTGTACCAACAATGGTACTCGTTTTTGTTTCTTAAAGGATACGTACATATCCCCGATTCATAATTATTTAATAGTATAATTTTTGTATATCAGATCAAATAAAAACTCTATTTTATGTATGTAGACATATTGCTGGCATCTGATATTAAGGTTGTCTGGGTGCAAAATTGATAATAAAATTAAGGTTCTTAGTTGATGATGCTGGAGTGAATTAAATTCTCAGTGACATGGAATAATTTGAGTCCATAAAAGATAGATATATTTAGTATATGGATGTCACTTTTTTATTTTTTTTCCATCAAGTGTTGTGCATTTGTTGTCACCAGTAATCGGTAGCTTTACATTAATATACATCAGAGGAAGGAATTACAGCCCTAATTTTCTTTTAGCATTTCAATGCTATAGATCTTAGATTTTAATGAATAAAATAGAGATTTAATTTATAAATTCAGTGTAGATTCATGTAAATTGTATCGATATAAATCTACTCGATATCAATAAACATATGATAAATCAGTATATAATAGGCGTTAGGATCAGTTCGACACTAAGAGGGGAGGGGGGGGGGGGGTGAATTAATGCAGCGGTAAAATATGATAAGTTTGTGCGTTTTCGAAAAACCCCATATGATAAAAATCATTTCGATGAAAGCTATTTTGGAAATATATTAAACTTAAAAGAATTTTGCAAGGATGAGAAAGTAGAGCAGGAGTAAGTAGGATGGTTTGCAAAAAGATAAATGCAAACCCGATTTTTATAGTGATTCGTTCATCTGACCTACATCTACTCCCGATTACTCTTCATTTGAGGTCATCAGCTTTTACTAATGATCTTCTTTGAACCGAGCGAAGATCAAACTATCCTTATAGCTCACTTCTCTTTTTCCGGGTTTAAGAGGGAACCCTTACAAGCACACTGCTCTTTTTAAGTTGAAATCTATCTAAGCTAGAGGAGGGATGTTTTGAAGTGGTTTTTACAGCGTTTTCTTCCTTTCAGATTCTCTGTGCTTGTGTATTTAGCCCAGGGATGGGAGGGGTATTTATAGGCTCTAATTGGATTCAAACTTAGAGAAAAAACTATCCTATCTCGGGTCTACCAAGTTCTGGCGGTACCATGGCCAGTGTTGGGCGGTACCACCGCTTAGCACTCTACCACAGTTAGTGTACTGGGCAGTACCATCGCCCAAACATATTGTTAGTAGGTGGTACCAACGCCTGGACTCAGTCTTGAAGACTGTATTAGGATCTAAGTGACACTAAGAGAGACAGGGGGGGGGGGAGGTTGAATTAGTACAGCAAATAAAACTCATAAATTTAAAATGATTTCAAAAAGAGTTATTTATTCAGAAATTTCAGTCCGATGAAAGAGACTTGAGCAAAGTGATTCGACTGAATTGGATTGAGAGTAGTTAGAAGGAGATCGAAAGATTTGCAACTAAGTAAAAGCAAGATGCAGAAATTTAAAACTCACACATCCAAAGTAGTATATAGCAATGTATAGTGGTTCGGTCAAATGACCTACGTTCACTTTCGAAACCTCCTCCGATGAGGCTCCCAAATTTCACTATCAAATATTCTTGAAGAGGAAGGACCAAGCACCTTTCTTACAACTTTTATAAGTGGTTCACACTCTTACAGAATTTTGACAAAGAAAAGGTAGGAGGTGAACACTCAAGCTATCGAACACAATTTTGCTATAGCTTTAACTCAGTTTTTTTACTTCTTAAAAGGTACTTAGCCAATTGAGAAGAGAGGGGTATTTATAGACTCAATTAGTTTCAGAAATGGAGCAAAAAAGAGTCACATCTTGGATTTTCGGGTATTGGCGGTACCACCACCTGACAGTAGTGGTACCACTGCCAGTTGACCTTGTTCTGTTAGTATACTGGGTGGTGCCACCGCCTAGTCTGGTAGTACCACCACCTGACAAAGTTCTTGGGCTCTATAGACTAGCAGTACTATCGCTTGTTAGACGGTACCACCGTTGGTAGGTAATAATTGCCAACGGTACCACCGCTAACCTAGGGCGGTACCACCACCCAGACCACTTGGAAATCAATTCCCAGGGTGGTGCCACTATCAGACCTTGTCCAGTACTACTGAATGGGCCCTGAATCCGACCTAATTCAGTCCAAATAAGGTCCAATTGGCCTCTACCAGGGTTAATTAGGATTATCACCTAATCCTTACCCTAATTATATAATAATTACAAAATTGAAATATAATTCTAAGCAAATTAGAAAATGGCAACGTCGAGTCTTCTTCCGACGAGCTTTTCCAGCGAACTTCCTGTGGACTTCCGACACACCCTCGGATTTCTTCCAACGGACTCCTAGTAGGCTCCCGGACTTTATGGTGAGTTCGACGAATCTTTGGCAAGCTTCCGAATCTTCTCTGTGTGCTCCTCGAACCTCCGACAATCTTTCCGATGAACTTCCGAAACCTTCGGCAAGTCCTCGATTCTTTCTCGGTTGGTTCCGACAACACTTCTAATGATCCTTCGGACTTCCGACGGACTCTCGAACTCCCAACATACTTGACTCCGGTAATTTGATTTATGTCTTCATGCTATCATAGTTAATCCTACACACTTATCTTAATAATATGAATTAGATCAAATAACCTATCAATTGATTTCATCATTAATATTTGAGATTCAACAATCTCCCCCTTTTTGATGATGATAATCAATTGATGACAGAGTTAATTTTAACTCCCCCTATCTATATGCCATATTATGAGAGGAAAAACACTTGAATTCAAGCCGAAACTGATAAGTTTCATCCGTTGAACTTATCATCATGCTTAATAAGCACGATTTTTCATCCATAAATATGAAACTTCATATTTTTCACAATGTCAAGGCATGAGACTTATTTTCAAGTCGAATGATGATAGACATTTATCACTTCGACAAATGATATCAATTATAACTTAAAATATAACAAAGATCATATGATATCAATATAAAATGCACAAATGCAAAGCATGATATCATTTTTGATACATCATCAAATGAGATGATATCTTATCATATCAATGAAAGATACCAAATTTTAAACATGATATGATAACAATCTTTCAAAAATTTACAAGTTAAGTATTTGCGATAGATGTGATACATTGTGATATAATACAAATTTTATTGCGATGCTTTTAAAGATAGCAACCAATTTTCGATTTCAAAGCATGACAAAAGCAATTATATTGCAATATAAAATATATAATACTTTTATCATTCCATCAAGTCATTGTAATACGATACGATACATTCTGATATGATACGGTACATTTTGCCATATTCTTCTTAATATGATATATGCAAGGCATTTAACAAGTCATCAATTTATTTTACCATTTTCTTCTCCCCCTTTATCATCAATAAAAAGGAGGTAAATTGTGATTAAAGACAATGGTAAAAATAGTCCTCATAAGGTTTGATGATGCTAGGCATTTATCAACCATATCAAAATTAGAAAGATAGTCATCAAATATATACATAAGAATAAACCTGAAAAGTGATTTGTTCATTCTTATTCATATTTATGAAATCCAAAAAATGATCATTTATCAAGTTATGAAAGATTCATACATGTAGGAGGATGAAAGGTTCAAGATGTAATTTTGAAAGTTCAAGTATAAAATTGTAAAGTGGAAGGATAGATCATTAAAGCCATTCATCAAACATATAGTCATTCGTCAACAAGATCTCATGTCATTTGTTCAAGGTAAAATTTGTGAGAGAGAGATAAAAATTCAACTTGGTATTTATGAATTCATGAAATGGAACACATCAACATCAAAAGTTTCATAGAAGGACTTAACTTGGCATTCTCATAAGAATTTATGAGATGGAAGTTAAATAATCAAATCGTAAAAGTTAAGACTTAGAGATTAGTGTTGAATCTCGGATTTTGATGATGAAGTCAATTGGTGAAATATTTGTGCTAATTCTCTTTGTCAAGATAAGTGTGCAGGAACAACTACGAAGGGTAGAAAACATAAAGTGATTTACCGAGGTCAAGTCCGTCGAGGATTCAAGAGTTCATCGGAAGTCCGAGAGATGTTCGGAAGTGTTGCCGGAACCATCAAAGATCGAATCAGGGACTTGCCGAAGTTTTCGGAAGTTCTTCTCAAAGATCGTCGAAGGTTCGCGGAACTCACCGGGATGATTCGGAAGCTAGCCGAAGACTCGTTGAGCTCTCCATACAATCCGGAGTATGCTGGGAGTCCACTGGAAGCATCGGAAGCTTGCCAAAATCTCGCCGTGAAGCTCGCAGGAAGATGACTTGAAGCATGTCGGTTAAAATCACGTTTAGTTGTGTTTTGTATTCGTAGTTAGCACATGAGTAAGGCAAGGATTTGAGGAAAATCCTACCTAAATTAAGTAGGGGCCAACCAGGTCTCTACTGAGCCAAGTTAAGGCTCAAACAAGGCTTCACTGGGTGCGGTGGAACCGCCCAGCACAGTGTGGTGGAACCGCTGTCGGGCGGCGATCACCGTTGAGCAGGCGGTGCATGTATGCAGCGTAGACCGCTGTTCATGACAGCGGTGGAACCGCTGGTCGTAGCACCACCGATCCCTCCAAATTGATTTTGAATTTGGAGCCCAATTTTGAATCCACTTTGGATCTATAAATACCCCTCCCTTTCCCAGCTGAAAGGGTAACCCTTTTGAGCAAAAAGTCTAAGTCTTGAGTTCTTGAAGTGTGTTGTAAAGTCTTGTTTTTGCTAGTGTTCACCTTCTTCCTTTCCTTGAGAGATCTTGTACAAGTGTGAACATCTTGTAAAGGGTTGTAAAAGGGGTGTTTGATCCTTCCCCTTCAAAGAGATTGCTAGTGGAAGAGCGGAGCCTCATCGTAAAGGCTTCAAGAGTGGATGTAGGTCATTTGATCGAACCACTATACATCCTTGTGTCCATGAATGTGTGAGTGCTTACATTCTTGAAGCATTTCTTTACTTTGCTGCAAGTTATTTAGTTCATACTTATTTCCTTTACGCAAGCAATTACTTTCAAGTTCTCTTTCGTCAAATCGAGATAACGTGAGTTTTCGTAAATCGGATTCAAGAATACGATTTTAATCCGCTGCACTAATTCACCCCCCCCCCTCTTAGTGCCTTTTAGATCCTTTCAATTGGTATCAGAGCAAGGTTTGCTCTCATATTAGTTTAAAACCCAAGAGAGATGGCCTACACCTGTATGCAAGAAGGACTCACCATAACTCGTCCACCTATGTTTAATGGGTGGATTATACGTATTGGAAGACTCGTATGAGGATTTTCTTATTTCCATGGACTTGAACTTTGGAACATTGTTGAAAATGGCTTTGCAAAATCCTCTCTTCCGATGAGTGAATGGAATGAGTCGGAGAAGATTTTGCTCTCAATGCAAAGGCTATGAATGCCTTATTTTTGTAAACTTGACAAGAATGAGTTTAATCGGGTTTCTATTTGTGAATCGGCATTTGATATTTGGCGCACTCTTGAAATCACTCATGAAGGCACTAGCGAGTGAAAGAGTCCAAAATCAACATTCTTGTGCATTCTTATAAACTTTTTCGGATGAAACCAAGTGAGTCCATTGGAGACATGTACACCCGCTTTACGGATGTCATCAATGGACTAAAAGCTCTTGGTAAAGGTTTTTGAATTTTGAATTGGTAACCAAAATTTTAAGACCCCTTCCAAAAAGTTGGGATCCAAAGGTGATGGCCATTCAAGAGGCCAAGGATCTTAAAGTATTTCCGCTTGAAGAACTTATCGGATCTCTAATGACTTATGAGATGACGTGCCATGCTCATGAAGAGCTTGAGAATACCCTTCCAAAGAACAGGAAGGATATGGCACTTAGAACACAAGAAGACCACTTGAAAGGAACATCAAGTGATGAGGACAGTGACAAAGATATTGCTCTTCTAACTTCGAAAGTTTAAGAAATTTATAAGAAAGAACAAATTCAAAAATGACACAAAAGGCAAATTTGAACACAAAAAGGACCAAGTCCTTTGCTATGAATGCAAGAAGCCAGGATACTTCAAGAATGAATGCCCTCAAGCCAAGAAGAAGCAATTCAAGAAGAAAAGAGCTTTGAAGGCCACGTGGGATGATTCAAGTGACTCAGAGGTTGAAGAGGCTAGCAACAAAGAGGAGGCAAACTTCGCACTAATGGCATTTGGAGAAGAGGTTAGTGAGTTACTTTATGAAGAGTTATCTTTTGATGAACTTTCTATGGCTTTTCATGAGTTATTTGATGAATGTAAAACTATTAGTAAGAAGTTCAATTTGCTTAAAAAGGAGCATGCTTTGTTACAAAGTAAGTTAAATAGTCTTCAAAACCCTTCTCTACCCCCATGCTCTAAGTGTAAAGACTTAGATGCAACAAAGAGGGAGAACTTGCTACTCAAAGAGACCTAAACAAGTTTAAGGTCGGTAGCAAGGGCTTAGACATGATTCTTGCTAACAAAGGTCACGTCGGAAATAGAAGTGGTATCGGATTTGTGAGAGGTTCTCACCAAAATCCCACCACCTTCATTAAAGGGCCTACATTGCATGTATCACCACATATGAAATGTAACTTTTGTGGCAAAACAGGACATGTTGCCTACAAATGTCCATTCAAGAAAATTAATCCACAAAAATTGATATGGGTTCCTAAAGGAACCATAAACGATTCAATGATGAATTACAAAGTAAGTAGGTCATTTTGTAAGGCACCCAAAATCAAATGGGTACCTAAAAACCATCCTCTTTTGTAGACAAACTCACAAGCTAGGAGCAAGAAATGGTATCTTGATAGTGGATGCTCAAGGCACATGACCGGAGATCCATCTCATTTCTCTATGCTCTCTAGCAAAGAAGAAGGATATGTCACCTTCGGAGACAACAACAAGGGTAAAATCATTGGGAACCATAGGTAACAAATCGAATTTTTCAATTGATGATGTGCTACTAGTTGATGGTTTAAAACATAATCTTTTAAGTATTAGTCAACTATGTGATAAAGGTTATGTTGTTAGATTTGAATCTAATGTTTGCATTATTGAAAAACCCAACAACAACATATCCATGATTGCTTTAAAACAAAACAATGTCTACACCATAAATATTGATAAACTAAGTAATGAAATGTGCTTTTCGGTTTTGAATGATGATGCATGGCTTTGGCATAGGAGACTAGGCCATGCAAGCATGAAACTAATCTCTAAGATTTCATCTAGAGATTTAGTAAGAGAGTATCCCAAACACAAGATTTTTAAGGATAAGGTATGTGATGCATGTCAACTAGGAAACAAATAAAGACTAGTTTCAAATCAAAAAATCAAATTAGCACCACTAGACCATTGCAATTGATCCACTTGGACTTATTTGGACCAATTGACATAACAAGTCTAGGGGTAGCAAATATGCCTTTGTAATTGTGGATGACTATAGTAGATACACTTGGACCTATTTCTTAGCTCATAAAAGTGATTGTTTCAAATGTTTCTCAAAATTTTGTAAACTCACTCAAAATGAAAAGGCCTTATGATTTCATCAATTCGTAGTGATCATGGAGGTGAATTTCAAAATCATGACTTCCAAAATTTTTGTGAAATAAACGGATACAATCACAACTTCTCTACTGCAAGAAATCCACAACAAAATGGAGTAGTGGAAAGAAAAAATAGAAGTTTGCAAGAAATGGCTAGAACCATGTTAAATGAATATAATTTACCTAAATACTTTTGGGCCGAAGCCGTAAATACGGCTTGCTATGTTATGAATAGAGTTCTAGTGAGACCATCCTTATCTAAAACTCCGTATGAATTATGGAATGATAAAAAACCCAATGTTTCTTATTTTAAAGTTTTTGGTTGTAAATGCTTTATTTTAAATGAAAAGGATGCCTTAGGAAATTCGATGCAAAATCCAATGAAGGCATATTTCTTGGTTATTCTTTGGTTTCTAAGGCTTTTCGTGTTTTCAAAAAAGAACCTTACTTATTGAAGAATCAATTCATGTCGTTTTCAATGAAATTTCCGAATTCAAGAAGAAAGATTTTGATGATGATTTTGGTCTTGATAATTTGAATTTGAATGAACCCTCTCCTCAAAATGACAACTTGGATGCATCTTCTTCCCAAATTTCCTTACCCAAGGAATGGAAGTATGTAGATGCTCATCCCAAGGAGTTAATTATAGGAGATACATCGAAAGGGGTTCAAACTCGCTCTTCTTTCAAAAATTTTTGTGCCCATGCCGCTTTTCTTTCTCAAGTTGAACCAAAATACATTGATGATGCCTTGAACACATTGATGATGCCTTGAACGATGATTCTTGGGTTATCGCAATGTAAGAAGAATTGAATCAATTTGAGAGGAATGAGGTGTGGAAGCTTGTTCCTAAACCTAATGACCACTTAGTTATTGGTACTAAGTGGGTCTTTAGAAACAAGCAAGATGAATACGGTATCGTGGTTCGAAACAAGGCTAGACTAGTGGCCAAAGGTTTCAACCAAGAAGAAGGTATCGATTATGAAGAGACCTTCGCTCTGGTGGCGAGATTGGAAGCCATTAGGATGCTCCTTGCCTATGCTAGTAGTAAAGATTTCAAATTATTTCAAATGGATGTCAAAAGTGCATTCTTAAATGGTTTTATTTCCGAAGAAGTGTATGTCGAACAACCACCCGGATTTGAAAGCTCTCTATTTCCTAATCACGTGTTTAAGCTAACTAAGGCTCTATATGGTCTAAAACAAGCCCCTAGGGCTTGGTATGAAAGACTTAGTTATTTTTTGATTTCAAATGATTTCACTAAAGGCAAGGTTGATACTACATTGTTTATTAAACATTTTGAAAATGATTTTCTTATTGTTCAAATTTATGTTGATGATATTATTTTTGGGTCTTGTAATGAATCACTATGTGAATTATTTGCTAAGGATATGAGTGATGAATTTGAGATGAGCCTAATGGGAGAACTAAATTTTTTTTTAGGACTACAAATCAAGCAACTAAGTGATGGTATATTTCTAAATCAATCAAAATACACATTGGAATTATTAAAACGGTTTAACATGGATGGCTCAAAAGATGCTAGCACTCCTATGAGCACCTCTGTTAAATTAGATATGGATGAAAATGGAGAAAGTTTTGATCAAAAAACTTATAGGGGCATGATAGGTAGCCTGCTTTATCTCACTGCAACTAGACCTGACATCATGTTCAGTGTAGGGTTATGTGCAAGATTCCAAGCTAATCCTAAGCTATCTCACTTGAAAATCAAGAGAATTCTTAGATACCTTAAAGATATCCCTAATCTTGGATTATGGTATCCAAAATCTGATAATTTTGACTTAAAAGCTTACACAGATACGGATTTTGGTGGATGTAAAATAGATAGAAAAAGCACTTCCGGAACATGCCAATTTCTAGGACATGCACTCGTTTCTTGGACTTCCAAGAAACAAAATTCGGTTGCACTATCTACGGCTGAAGCTGAATATATAGCTGCAAGTGCATGCTGTGCACAAGTTATCTGGATGAAAAATACACTAGAAGACTATGGAATCTACTTAAAAAATATCCCTATAAAATGTGATAACACGAGTGCTATTTGTCTAACAAAAAATCCAATTCAACACTCTCGAACTAAGCACATTGACATTAGGCATCATTTTATACGTGATCATGTAAGTAGTAGAGATGTCACCCTTGAATTTGTTGATACAACTCATCAATTAGCGGACATTTTTACAAAACCCTTAAATGAGGAACAATTTGATTTTATTAGAAGGGAATTAGGCATGTTAAACTGCCCAAATAAGTAAGTTCTATTTGATGACATCTTTCCTTGAAATCATGGTTTTCATTGATTTGAGTTTGATTTTTTTTTTCTTCGATTCATCGATTTGATTTTTTTTCTGATCTTATATTCATCAAATTCTTTTTGACTTCATTCCTTCTCTAAGACCATTTAAAAAATAATAATAAAAGAAAAAACAAAAAAAGGAGATGACTTGCGGATTTTTACTACTTTTGGTAGCACTGCCTGTCTGCAGTGATGTGCACTTTGAATTTAATTAACCTAGTATCAATAGACATATAGCAGAAAATCACCTAACACTCTTTAATAAGGAGTGAGTTAGGGCCAGGTAGAACATGAACTCACTGCCCCTTTCGGTAGAACCGCCCCAAACCCCTCACAACACCTTCTAAACTCCCTTGAACTCTCCCAAGCCTCATTTTGCTATCAATTCTTCCCTCTAGAAGCCTAAGAAGGAGAACTTACCTTATTTCAAGCTTCCAACATCTCAAGGCAAAAATCTAAGGTAAAAACAGAATTATTTCTCTTATTGTCTAGTTTCATTCCTTTCTTCAATTGATTAATTGTTCAATCCTTTCAATTATTAATTTTTCAATCCTTTAAATAGAAATGGCTCCTAAAGAACATCAAGAGACAAAGGAAAAAGGATGGAGGTAGATTCATTTGACCACTCCTTGTTTAAATCACAAGAAGCTTCCCTTAGATTTTCTGAATTTGGTTCTAGACCCATTCATAAGGAAAATATGTTGATTTGAATCAATTAGGGAACCTAGAACCTATCATGTGGTTTGCAGACTTAGAAGCCTTACCCATTTTGAAAATTACTGGACCTCTTAATACACGCTTAGTTAAACTATTCTATGCCAATCTAATTGTAAATGATGATGGCTTGGCAACTTAACTTTTAGGTAATGAGATTCAAATATGTGATAATACTATATGCTCATTGATTGGCATTGTTGAAAAAGAGCTAGAGTGCTACTTTAGAGGAAAGTGGGATATGGACACAATTGGTGCCACCCACTCTGAAGCTTTAGAAACAGTGTTTACAAACCCAAATTTGGGTATAATTCCCAAGAGTTGTGAACATTTACTACCTTTTAACTCTAAAATTTTGCATCACATTCTAATTAGCATTATCATTCCTAAACAGTTTCATCATGATGAGATCGGTTTCAGCGAGTTAGGTACCTTATCTTTGGATCATGACCCGACAACATTTTTGTTTTGGTTACCTAATCAGGCAGCACATGATAGAGGTCCTTTCTAAAGGATCAATGTTACCATATGGAGGTTTAATAACTAGACTACTGCATGCCCATAATATTAGCATTCCTCCAGATGAAGAAGCAATACAAGTGGACAGATTTAATATCATTGATGTTAAATTACTTAGGCGACTTAGGTGTATATTCGAACATGGAATAGGGGTTAGACAACCTAGGAGATGTGATATTCTTCCCCACCGTAGATCATCCTGAAACACCAGTCCTTATGGGAAATGAATCTACTCCTCCTGATCCTTTTGTTGCAGCTACATCAGTGACACTTCCTGCTCCATCTTCTGACGATCCGATCATGAGAGAGTTAAATGAAGTAAAACTACAGCAACTTGAAATTTTGAAGGAAATGCGGAAGATGAACCTAAAGATCGATCATATGTATAGGCATCTTGGCATTCCTCCTGAGGAGTAGCTTGCTGTATTTCTCTTTGAACGATGTAAACTTATGTTGCATTATCTTCTTGACCACTGTGAAATGATTCTCGGCTTTCTGATTAATTTCCTTTTCTACACTTATGATATTTTTCGGCCATCCTTTATTGTTACATATGAATCCCTTGTTTCCTTTTTGTTGATGACAAAGGGGGAGAAATAATATGTGATAGCGATTATAATGCTTGTTATATGCATGCTTGTTATAATGCCTATTTAGGTTCTTGATATCATGTTTTTAATTATGAATACTTCATTGATATCTTTGATACCTACTTGACAACATTAACTTTATCATCATGGAGATTAATTTTATTGTGTTGAATTCAAAATTGAATTCAAGCAATTTTTTTTTATGGCATATAGATAGGGGGAGTTAAGAGTAACTCCATCACCATTTGATTGTCATCATCAAAAAGGGGGAGATTGTTGAATCTCAGATTTTGATGATGAAGTCAATTGGTGAAATATTTGTGCTAATTCTCTTTGTCAAGATAAGTGTGCAGGAACAACTACGAAGGGTAGAAAACATAAAGTGATTTATCGAGGTCAAGTCCGTCGTGGATTCAAGGGTTCATCGAAAGTCTGAGATGTTTAGTGTTGCGAACCATCAAAGGATCGAATCGAGGACTTGCCGAAGTTTTCAATTTCTTCTCAAAGATCGTCGAAGGTTCGCGGAACTCACCGGATGATTCGGAAGCTAGCCGAAGACTCGTTGAGCTCTCCATACAATCCGGAGTATCTTTGGGAGTCCACCTGGAAGCAATCCGAGGAAGCATCGGAAGCTTGCCAAAATCTACGTAGTGAAGCTCAGGAAGATGACTTGAAGCATGTCGGTTAAAATCACGTTTAGTTGTGTTTTGTGTTCGTAGTTAGCACATGAGTAAGGCAAGGATTTGAGGAAAGTCCTGCCTAAATTAAGTAGGGGCCAACCAGGTCTCTACTGAGCCAAGTTTAAGGCTCAAACTAGGCTCAGCCTGGGGTGGTGGAACCGCCGACTGTCTTGATGGAACCGCTGGCGGCGCTCAGCCCTGTTCACTGACCGGTGGAACCGCGGGCGGTGGAAACGCTGTGCCGGTGGCTTTGGTAGTAACACCGTCGATCACAATACGGCGGTGGAACCGCTTTGTAGCGAAAGCGGTACCGTCACGATTCCGCACTACGTATACCGCGCACCGCGTGCACCGTGGTGGGCCCCGCCCCATGACAAAAAAAAAGTTGACGGTGACGCATCACCGCCTGTCCAAATTGATTTTAAATTTGGAGCCCAATTTTGAATCCACTTTGGATCTATAAATACCCCTCCCTTTCCCAGTTGAAAGGGTAACCCTTTTGAGCAAAAAGTCTAAGTCTTGAGTTCTTGAAGTGTGTTGTAAAGTCTTGTTTTTGCTAGTGTTCACCTTCTTCCTTTCCTTGAGAGATCTTGTACAAGTGTGAACATCTTGTAAAGGGTTGTAAAATGGGTGTTTGATCCTTCCCCTTCAAAGAGATTGCTAGTGGAAGAGCGGAGCCTCATCGTAAAGGCTTCAAGAGTGGATGTAGGTCATTTGACCGAACCACTATACATCCTTGTGTCCATGAATGTGTGAGTGCTTACATTCTTGAAGCATTTCTTTACTTTGCTGCAAGTTATTTAGTTCATACTTATTTCCTTTACGCAAGCAATTACTTTCAAGTTCTCTTTCGTCAAATCGAGATCTTCCTACGAACGTGAGTTTTCGCAAATCGGATTCAAGAATACGATTTTAATCCGCTGCACTAATTCACCCCCCCCCCCTCTTAGTGCCTTTCAGATCCTTTCAATTAGCACAAGAATAAAAACCGAAGAGAGTATAATAAACACTTAAGAGCCTAATCTTTATGCAAGGTTCATAACATCAAGCTTCAAATGATATGATAATCATGAAAACCATTTAATCATCCAAGTAGAGGTAGAGGGAGTATAAAACCGATTTTACTACATCATTGAAGGGCATGATATAACTCAAAATTCATCAATTAAAGAAAGAGGAGAATCAAAATATTACGATCGAAGGATAAAAATGAGAGCTCCATTCAAAATATGATATTGTAAAGATGTCATCCAAAATCTAAAAAAAAAAAATCAAGTTGAGATTATAAAAACCGAAGTTGAAAAATTTTGAAAAAGGAACATACAACATCTTCATGCATTAGGATAATTTAGCATGCCTAATTCTCTTCTAATGAAGTCAAATTATTCTTCATTTAGGGATTTTATGAAGATGTCCGCTAATTGGTATTTTGTATTAATAAATTCTAGAATGACATCATTATTATTGATATGATCTCGTATAAAGTGATGTCTAATGTCAATATACATAGTTCTAGAGTGTTAAATGAGATTTTTGGTTAGGCAAATAGTACTTGTGTTATTATATTTTATGATAATATTTTTTAAATGAATTCCATAGTCTTCTAAAGTATTTTTCATCTAAACAACTTGTGCATAACATGCACTTGCAGCTATGTATTCGGCTTCGGCCGTAGATAGTGCAACCGAGTTTTGTTTCTTGGAAGTCCAAGAAACAAGTGCATGTTATAAAAATTAGCATGTTTCAGATGTGCTTTTTCTATCTATTCTGTATCCACCAAAATCTGCATCCGCATAGGCTTTTAAATCAAAGTCATCGGATTTTGGATACCATAATCCTATGTTAGGAGTTCCTTTAAGGTATCGAAGGATTCTTTTAACGATTTTAAGATGAGACAACTTAGGATTAGCTTGAAATCTTGCATAAAGTCCTACACTAAACATGATAGATGGTCTAGTTGCGGTGAGGTAAAGCAAACTACCTATCATTCCCCTATATGTTTTTTGATCAAAATTTTCTCCACTTTCATCCATGTCTAACTTAGTGGAAGTACTCATAGGAGTATTTATAGCTTTTGAACCATCCATGTTAAATCGTTTTAACAATTCTAATGTATATTTAGATTGATTAAGAAATATACCATCACTAAGTTGTTTAATTTGTAATCATAAAAAAAAGATTAGTTCACCCATTAGACTCATTTCGAATTCATGACTCATACACTTGGCAAATGATTCACATAGTGATTCATTAGTAGAACCAAAGATAATATCATCAACATAAATTTGAACAATAAGAAAATTATTTTTAAAATATTTAACAAATAATGTAATGTCAATCTTGCCTTTAGTAAAATTATTTAAAATTAGAAATGAGCTAAGTCTCTCATACCAAGCCCTAAGGGCTTATTTTTTTAACCCATAGAGAGCCTTAGTCAATTTAAACACATGATTAGGAAAAGAAAGTTTTCAAAACTAGGTGGTTGTTCAACAAACACTTCTTCAGAAATAAAACCATTTAATAAAGTACTTTTGACATCCATTTGAAATAATTTAGAATTATTGCTACTAGCATAGGTAAGGATCATCCTAATGATTCTAATCTTGCCACAGGAGCGAAGGTCTCTTCGTAATCGATACCTTCTTCTTGGTTGAAACCTTTGACTACTAATCTAGCTTTGTTTCTAACCATGATACCAAATTCATCTTGCTTATTTCTAAATACCCATTTAGTACCTATAACTAAATGATCACTTGGTCTAGGAACAAGCTTCCATACCTCATTCCTCTCAAATTGGTTCAATTTCTCTTATATTGTGATAACCCAAGAATCATTTTTTAAGGCTTCGTTAGTGCACTTGGATTCAATTTGAGAAAAGAAAGCGATGTTGGCATAAAAATTCTTAAAAAAGGAACGAGTTTGAACCCCTTTTGATGTGTTTCCTATAATTAACTCCTTTGGATGAGCATCTATATACTTCCATTCCTTAGGTAAGGAAATTTTGGAAGAAGATTGCATCCAAGTTGCTATTTTGAGGAGAGGGTTCATTTAAATTCAAATCATCAAAATCAAGATCATCATCAAAATCAATTTTCTTAAATTCGGAAACTTCATTAAAGCCTACATGAATAGACTCTTCTATAACCAAGGTTCTTTTGTTGAAAACACGAAAGACTTTAGAAACGAAAGAGTAACCAAGAAAGATGCCTTCATCGGATTTAGCATCGAATTTTCCTAAGGCATCCTTTTCATTCAAGATAAAGCATTTGCAACTGAAAACTTTTAAATAAGAAACATTTGGTTTTTTGTTATTCCATAATTCATAAGAGGTTTTGGATAAAGATGGTCTTACTAGAACCCTATTCATGACATAGCAAGTTGTATTAATGGCTTCGGCCCAAAAGTATTTGGGTAAACTATGTTCATTTAACATGGTTCTTGTCATTTCTTGTAATTTCTATTCTTTCTTTCTACTACTCCATTTTGTTGAGGATTTCTTAGAGTAGAGAAGTTATGGTTATATCCATTAGATTTACAAAAATTTTAAAAGTCATGGTTTTGGAATTCACCACTATGATCACTCTAAATCGATGAAATCATAAAACCCTTTTCGTTTTGAGCAAGTTTACAAAATTTAGAAAAACATTTAAAGCAATCACTTTTATGAGCCAAGAAATAGGTCCAACTATATCAACTATAGTCATCTACAATGCCAAATGCATATTTGCTACCTCCTAGGCTCGTTGTGTCAATTAGTCCAAATAAATCTATATGGACTAATTGTAATAGTCTAGAGGTGCTTATTTAATTTTTTAGTTTGAAGCTAGTTTTTATTTATTTTCCAAGTTGACATGCATCACATTCTTTGTCTTTAATGAACTTAACATTGGGAATACCTCTTACAAGTCCTTTAGATATGATTTGAGTGATTAGTTTCATACTCGTATGACCTAATCTCCTATGCCAAAGCCAAGCATCATCATTCAAAATTGAAAAATATATTTCATTACTAAGATCATCAATGTTTATGGTGTAGACATTATTTTGTTTTAGTGTAATCATAGATGTGTTGTTGTGTGGTTTTTCAATGATGCAAGCATTAGATTCAAATTTCATAATATATCTCTTATCACATAATTGACTAATGATCAAAAGATTATAATTTAAACCATTTACCAATAACACATTATTAATTGAAAAACTTGATTTATTACCTATAGTTATCTTACTAATGATTTTACCTTTGTTGTTGTCTCCGAAGGTGACATACCCTTCGTCTTGGCTAGTGAGCTTAGAGAATTAAGATGGATCTCCGATCATATGCCTTGAGCATTCACTATCAAGGTACCATCTTTTACTCCTAGCTTGTGTGGGTGAATGTGTCTACAAAAGAGGATGATTTTTAGGTACCCATTTAAACTTGGGTGCCTCAAAAATTGATCTACTAAACTTGTTATTATTCATTGAGTTCCTTATAGTTTCTTTAAGAACCCATATTAACCTATGTGGGCTAAGTTTCTTATACGGACATTTGTAAGCAATATGTCTAGATTTGTAACAAAAATTACATTTTGAATGAGATGAAACATGTAGTGTAAGTCCTTTAATAAAGGTAGTTGGAGTTCGGTGAGATCCACTCACAAATCCAATACTACTTCTTTTTCCGACGTGACCTTTGTTGCAAGGATTATGTCCAAGCCCTTGCTACTGACCTTAAACTTATTTAGGATCTCTTTAAGTAGCAAGTTCTCATTTTTGATTGCCTCTAAGTGTTCACACTTAGAGCATGGGGGTAAAGAGGGAGTATTGAGTTTAAGACTATCAAGCTTATCGACTAAGAGAGCATGCTCCTTTTTTAATAAATTGAACTTTTTACTAATAGCTCTACATTCATCAAATAATTCATGGAAAGCAATTGAAAGTTCGTTGAAAGATAAATCTTCATTAATTATCTCACATACCTCTTCTCCAAAAGCCATCAATGTGAAGTTGGCCTCCTCTTTGTTGCTTGCTTCTTCATCTTCGGAACTACTTGAGTTGTCCCATGTTGCCTTTAGAGCTTTCTTCCTCTTTGGTTGCTTCTTCTTGGCTTGAGGGTATTCACTTTTGAAGTGCCTTGGCTTTTTTGCATTCGTAACATATAATTTGGTCCTTTTTGTGTTTAAATTTTTTTTAGCATTATTTTTAAATTTATTCTTTCTTATAAATTTTTTGAATTTTCGAGTTAAGAGTGTAAGTTCATCATCAAGGTCTTCATCACTTGAAGATTCCTTCAAGTGGTCTTCTTGTGTTCTCAATAGCATATCCTTCTTGTTCTTTGGAAGGGAATTCTCTAGCTCATCATGAGCATGACATATCATTTCGTAGGTCATTAAAGACCCAATGAGTTATTCGAGAGAAAAAGTTTTAAGGTCCTTGGCCTCTTGAATGGCCGTAACTTTTGGATCCCAACTCTTTGGAAGGGATCTTAAAATTTTAGTTACAAGTTTGAAATTAGAAAAACCTTTACCAAGTGCTTTGAGTCCATTGACGATATCCGTGAAACGGGTGTACATGTCTCCGATGGACTCACTTGGTTTCATCCGAAATAATTCGTAAGAATGCACTAAGAGATTGATTTTAGACTCTTTCACTCGGCTAGTACCTTCATGAGTGATTTCAAGAGTACGCCAAATATCAAAAGCTGATTCACAAATCAAAACACGATTAAACTTATTTTTATCAAGTGCACAAAACAAGGCATTCATAGCCTTTGTATTTAGAGCAAAAACCTTCTTTTTCGATTCATTCCATTCGTTCATCGGAAGAGAAGATTTTTGAAATCCATTTTTAATGATATTCCAAAGTTTAAAATTCATGAAAATAAAAAAAATCTTCATACGAGTCTTCCAATACGTGTAATTTGACCCATTAAACATAGGCAGATGTGTAATCAAATGACCCTCTTGCATGTCGGAATAAGCCATCTCTCTAGGGTTTTAGACCAAATAAGAGTGATCTTACTCTGATACCAATTGTTAGGATCTGAGTGGCACTAAGAAGGGGGGGGGGTTTGAATTAGTATAGTGGATAAAATCCATAAATTTAAAATGATTTCGGAAAGAGTTATTCATTCAGAAATTTTGGTCCGACGAAAGAGATTTGAGAAAAGTGATTCGAGTGAATGCGATTGAGAGTAGTGAGAAGGAGATCGAAAGATTTGCAGCTAAGTAAAAGCAAGATGCAAAAATTTAAAACTGAAATATCCAAAGTAGTATGTAGCGATGTATAGTGGTTCGGTCAAATGACCTACGTCCACTTCCGAAACCTCCTCCAATAAGGCTCCGAACTTTCACTATCAAATTTTCTTGAAGGGGAAGGACCAAGCACCCCTCTTATAACTTTTACAAGTGGTTCACACTCTTACAGAATTTTGACAAAGAAAAGGTAGGTGGTGAACACTCAAGCTATCGAATATAATTTTGCTATAGCTTTGACTCAGTTTTTTTATTTCTCAAAAGGTACTTAGCCAATTAAGAAGAGAGGGGTATTTATAGACTCAATTGGCTTCAGAAATAGAGTAAAAAAGAGTCACATCCCGAATTTTTAGGTACTGGCAATACCATTGCTAGTTGACCTTGTTCTGTTAGTGTACTAGGTGGTACCACTACCTAGTCTGGCGGTACCATCGCTTGACAGAGTCCTCGGGCTTTATGGACTAGCGGTACTATCGCTTGTCAAGCGGTACCACCGCTGGCAGGTAATAACTGCCAGCGAGTCCATCGCTAACTTGGGGTGGTACCATCGCCCAGACCACTTGGAAATCAGTTCCCGGGGTGGTGCCACCACCCCAGTCTGGCAGTGCCATTGCCAGACCTAGTCCAGTACTGTTGAATGGCCCTGAATCTGATCCAATTCAGTCCAAATAAGGTCCAGTTGGCCCCTACTAGGGTTAATCAGGATTATCACATAATCCTTACTCTAATTACATGCTAACTATGAAATTGAAACATAATTCTAAGCAAATTAGAAACCATCAATGTCGAGTCTTCTTCCGATGAATTTTTCTGGCAAACTTCTGGTGGACTTCCGACACACCCGCGGATTTCTTCCGACGGACTCCCAAAAGGCTCTCGGACTTTATGGTAAGTTCAATGAATCTTTGGCAAGCTTCCGAACCTTCTTGGTGAGCTCCGCGAACCTCCGACGATCTTTCCAGTGAACTTTCGAAACTTTTAGCAAGTCCCCGATTCTTTCTCGGCTGGTTCCAACAACACTTTTGATGATCCTTTGGACTTCCGACGGACTCTCGAACTCCCAACATACTTGACTCTGATAATTTGCTTTATGTCTTTATGCTATCATAGTTAATCCTGCATACTTATCTCAATAATATGGATTAGAACAAATAACCTATCAATTAACTTCACCATCAAAATTTGAGATTCAACAGATTGAGCCTTCAGGCGATTCCACCACCCAACTAGCGGTGCCATCGCTTGATGTGGCACTTGGGTATTGTTTGAGCCTTTCATCTGGCCCAACACAGCCTTGATTCGGGCTAAGTTGGCCCTTATCTGAGTTAAGGGGATTACCCCCTAATCTCAATCCTAATTATATACTAACTACGAAATTAAAGATATTTTCTAAGCAAATCTAAATCTGGCACGTCAAGGTTTCTTTCGACGAGCTTCCGACGAACTTCCGACGAACTTCCGATAGTCTTCCGACGAACTCTCGGACATCTTTTGGTAGACTCCCTGTAGGCTCTTAGACTTTACGATAATCTTGGCGAGTTCTGATAAGTCTTCTTTAGTAAGCTCCGATCTTTCTCGATGAGCTCCGTGAACCTCCGATGAGTCTTTCCGGTGAACTTCCAACGAACCCTTCATCACATTCCTGAGTCACTCGTGGCCAATTCCGGTAGCATTCTCGATGAATCTTCAGACTTCCAACTAACTCTCGAACTGCCAATAATTTGATCATCCTTGACTTCAGCATGTCGTTTTGCTTTATGCCTTCATCGCTATCATAGTTAATCCTACACACTAATTAAGCCTTAATCTACTTTGATCTAGACAATTACAACATGAATCAACATCCTGTTGCCCAGCACATCATTGGTCGGTGCTTCGCCTGGTTCTTTAGTGCATCATCCTTGCTTGCAACCTGTTGCCCAATCGACGGTTGATCTCCATAACCTTGATCTCCTTGGCACAACTTCACTCTTAGTCTGATGCCTGATTTCTTTATCCGAAGCCTTCTGCTGATCGTCGACCGGACCTCTGGCTCAACGTTCAATATCCTGACGTGTTCTCTTTCAATGCAATGTCGATTCATCCTGTGTCAACAATCTAATTCTGATCAAGAGTAGACTTACGTGATTCAAAACACAATTAGATTTCCTAAACATAATCAATTAGTTTCATCATCAAAATATGAGATTCATTAATCTCCCTCTTTTTGATGATGACAAGTAATTGATGACAGAGTTAACTTTAACTCACCGGAGTTTAAACAAACTCCCCCTATTAATATGTCATATTGATAGAATACTTAGATTATGCCAAATCCAAGTAACATGTTATAAAAAATATCAAATGATCATGCAAATATATAAAATATTCAATACTTCACTCATTGCATGAAATCATCAATTTACTTCTCTCCCTTTGTTATCAACAAAAAGGAGAAGTTGCATCTAGCTAGTTTAAGAGATATGCAAGTTTTACAACATCAAGCTAGCAAGATATACGACCTTCAATCATAGCAAGTTTTTAAGTTCAAGCATGACAATTTTTACTTACTTCTTGAGATGTGTAAGTTTGCACTTCATTTCTCACGACAGGCAAGATAGCACTTATTTCTTATTTGCAATGAGCTAGCAATTTTGTATAATTTACATCACTTTAAACATGCAAGCTAAATTTTCATTACAACATACAAGCATAGAAGCGTAGGAAGTGTAAGATTGCAAATTTTTCTAAGTTTTACATTTTTTGCTTCTTTGGAGATAGCAATTCTTTGCTTCTCTTTAGATTGCAAGATTATAATTCTTTGCAAGTTCTAGCTAGCTACTTTTGCCACTTTTTCTTGTGATACACAAGCTAGCAAGTTTTCTCCGTGATATACCAAGCTAGCAATTTTTCTCCCCCTTTGTTATTGTCAAAATGAAGTGTAGGATCCAAAGATATAGATTTTTACATCAATTATAAATTTGTATCAATAAAAGTTTATATTTATTTTTCAATCATTACATGATGCATTCAAAGAAGTATTGAAACATAGGAGAAAAAAAATCTAATTAAACATACTATGTTTCAATCAATGAAGTCAAGTCATCATAAATGTAAAAGACATTATACATGGTTCATAACTGTTCTTTTTAGTAGGATCAAGATCAAGATTTGCAAATATTTTATTTAGCATAAATTTTTAATTCATGATAAAGGGTATACAATCAAGAATCATGATACATAAAAAAAACATATCAATATCATAGATCAAGTCATGATTTGTGATTCATAATAAAGTAAATTAATTTTCAATTATCACACAAGGCATGCAAGCCAAGGTAATCATATTATGTCTAAATCATGAAAGATATGATATCAACACAAATCTTAGGAAAACAAGGAAGATATCTAGATTCATGCATAATATCTCTCATTTTGTCATGAATCATACAAAATAATTTCAAGTATCAATTATTGAGATATCAAGACTTGGATTGTTTTCCTCTTTAGTAAATGATAGAATGAAGGAGTCATTGAGAAAAAGGATTTCAATTCACATAAAAATATCTCAAGTCAAGAAATCGAAAAAGAGTTCATGATTCGCTTGAAACAAAAGATCTTATTCAAATCAATTTGTCAACTCGAAATCCATAATCATTTTTTAGATTAATAAAATGAATAAAGTTATCAACTTTTTAGAGATTCAAAATGACAAATAGATTTTTGATAAAAACTTATTATCAAATCATCAATTTCATGATTCATTTGGAAGGTTCTCCTCTTTAGTAAAGAAATATAGGAGAACAAAATGAATTAAGGGAGATAGAACATGATTGAAGCATTGATTCATATTTAAAATATATCTTATATTGTAAATACGAATCAAGCTTTTGTCAAATCGAAAATCATCCTTAAAATCACATTCAATAAATTCATAAATGACAAGCATAGATTCATGAATTTCTTATTGAAAAATCGATAAGATTGAAATAGAGGATTGCATTTCATTTTTATATATGATTTACTTCTTATAAGCATGCTTTTGCCCTTAATAAAAACAAATGTTGACATTCAAGATGAAACGGTAAATTTTGTCATAAAGATCATTAAGTTGAATCACATTAAGCATATGACATTTTTCAAAAAATTTGATTCAAGAGATTTACATAGATTCATAAAAAATTGAAAACTTTAGAGATAGAAAAATTTTATGAAACATGTATTTCCTTTTTATGATTTATTTCATATAAGCATGCCTTTGCCTTTAATAAAAATGAGTATCACATTCAAGAGTGAAAGGAAAATTTTATAAAATAAATTATAATATGCATTATCATATAAGTCCGAAATCAATATTAAAAACATTTATTCAAAAAATTTATTAAGAGCAACATAGATTACATGTAACCATGCTCAAGTCTTTTATGAAAACATGTATCAACAATTAAAATGGAGACATAAGTTTTGTCATAAAAATGGTCAAGCCCAAATACATAAAATATAAAACATCATGATAGTATATTTTCTCATTTTTATGTGTTTCATTTTAAGTTGGTTGTTTTCATATGAGTATGCTCATGTTTTTCATACAGATCCGAAAAGTAACTTTCAAGAGAAATCATTAAGACCAAAAATAGATTAATCCATAACATACGATTATTACTTTAAATCATCAAGCATGATACAAATATTTTCATTATATCATTTAAATTTTTAAGCATGATTTTATAAAGCATCATCAAAATTATTTTAATTCTAACATTCTTTTTCATTGTTATTAGTTTTAACATGATTTTTTCTTTCTTACATGATCCTAGCTTATTGTTAAAAATCAAGAGTCATGCTTTAGTTTTTGCCAAAATCATGCATTATTTCTAAAGTAAAATGGAAATCATCAACATACATGGAATTGATCTTGTACATGCATTATCACAAATTAAGCAATCAACATTCATAATTTTTACTTTTTAAAAATACTAGAAAGAAAAGCATGATATAATTTTTGAAAATAATTTTTTTATTTCCTACTTTCTAAATTTAGCACTCATGAAAAACATCATATAATTTCATAATAAGGTAAAAACATAAAGAGTGAGTTACTTACCTTGTAGTCGAAAGCCATCAAAGAATAGTTAGTAACTCCGTCACTTGATTCGTTCTTAGATGCCTTCCTCCTTTTTGGCCTCTTCTTCTTTTCAATTTCATTTTTATTCTTTAATTTGTGTTTTATAAATTTTTTAAGGTTTATTGTCAAAAGTTTAAAGTTCTCATCATCATTGTCCTCATCACTTGAGCTTTTTCTCAAGTGGTTTTCCATAGTTCGAAATTCCAAATCCTTCTTATTCTTTGGAAAGTGGTTCATGTGTTTATCATATTTGTTGTGTTCCAAGAATGTAATCTCATAGGTCATTAATGACCTGATTAGTTTTTTCAATGGAAAATTATTTAGATCTTTAGTTTCTTATATCGTCGTTACTTTAGGATCCCACCTTTTTGGAAGGGATCTTAAGATCTTGTTAGTGAGTTCAAAATTTAAAAAATATTTGCCAAGTGTTCTTAGACTATTGACGACATCTGTGAAACAAGTGTACATGTAACCGATAGTCTCGCTTGGTTCCATTCAAAAAAGCTCAAAATCATGCATTAAGAGGTTTACTTTCGAGTCTTTAACTCTACTAGTGCCCTTGTGCGTTATTTCAAGTATATGCCAAATATCGAAGGCCGATTCACAAGAAGAAATTCGATTGAATTTGATTTCTATCTAAGGCACAAAATAAGACATTCATAGCCTTTGCATTTAACGAAAAAGATTCTTTCTCTAAATTCGACCATTTATTCATCAGTTTAGAGGGAGTTTGAAAATGGTTTTCAATAATATTCCATGAATCCAAGTTCAAAGAAAGTAAGAAAACTCTCATTCGAGTTTTCCAATAAGTGTAGTTTGACCCATTAAAGAAGGGAGGACGAACGATCGAAAGACCCTCTTGAAATCCGAGAAGAGCCATTTCTCTTAGATGTAAATCCAAAAGAGAAATAACGTTGCTCTGATACCAACTGTTAGGATCAATTCGGCACTAAAAGGGGGGGGGGGGGTGAATTAGTGCATCGATAAAATATGATAAGTCTGTGCATTTTCGAAAAACCCCAAATGATAAAAATCATTTCGATGAAAGCTATTTCAGAAACGTATTAAACTTAAAAGACGTTTGCAAGGATAAGAAAGTAGAGCAGGAGTAAGTAGGATGGTTTGCAAAAAGATAAATATAATAAGTAAACGTAAACCCAATTTTTAGAGTGGTTTGGTCATCTGACCTACATTCACTCCCGATTCCTCTTCACTTGAGACCACCAAATTTTACTAACGATCTTCTTTAAACCAAGCGAAAATCAAACTACCCTTATAGCTCACTTCTCATTTTCACGGGTTTAGGAGAGAACCCTTACAAGCACACTCCTCTCTTTAAGTTGAAATCTATCTAAGCTAGAGGAGGGATGTTTTGAAGTGGTTTTCACAACATTTTCTTGCTTTCAAATTCTTTATGCTTGTGTATTCAACCCAGGGATGGGAGGGGTATTTATAGGCTCCAATTGGATTCAAACTTAGAGTAAAAAACCATCCCATCCCAGGTCTATTAGGTTCTGGCAGTACCACCACCAGTGCTGGGTGATACCACTACTTGGCATTCTACCATTGTTAGTGTACTGGGTGGTACCATTGCCCAGTCTGGCAATACCACTACCCAGACACATTGTTAGTGGGTGGTACCACCACCTAGACTTAGTCTTGAAGACTAAGCCTTTAGGTGATTCCACCGCCCAACTGGTAGTGCCACCGTCTTACGTGGCACTTGGGCACTCTTTGAGCCTTTCATCCAGCCCAACACAGCCTTGATTCGGGCCTAGTTGGCTCCTATTTGGGTTAAGGGGATTACCTCTCAATTTTAACTCTAATTATGTGCTAACTATAAAATTAAAGATATTTCTAAGCAAATCTAAATCTGGTATGTCAAGGCTTCTTCCGATGAGCTTCCGGTGAACTTCCGACAGACTTTTGGCAGGCTTCTGGACTTTACGATGATCTTGGTGAGTTCTGACGAGTCTTCTTTAGTAAGCTTTGATCTTTCTTGATGAGCTCTGCAAACCTCTAACGAGTCTTTCTGGCGAACTTCTGACGAACCTTTCATCATATTCCTGACTCACTCTCGGCCAATTCCAGCAGCATTCCCGATGAATATTCGGACTTTCGACTAACTCTCGAACTCCCAACGATTTGATCATCCTTGACTCCAACACATCATTTTGCTTTATGCCTTCATTGCTATCATAGTTAATCCTGTGCACTAATTAAGCCTTAACCTACTTTGATTTAGACAATTACAACACGAATTAATATCCTGTTGTTTGGCATGTCATTGGTCGATGCTTCAATCAGTTCTTCGGTGCATCATCCTCTCTTGTGGCCTGTTGCCCAATCGGTGGTTGATCTTTGTAACCCCGATCTCCTTGGTGTAACTCCGCTCTTCTTGGTATGATGCCTAATTTCTTTGTCCAAGCCTTCTATCGATCGTCGATCGAACCTTCGAGTCAACGTCCAATGTCCTGACGTGTTCCCTTCCGATGCAATGCTGATTCATCCTGTGTCAACTATCTAATTCTGATCGAGAGTAGACTTGTGTGACTTAAAACATAGTTAGATTACAATTTGATGGGAAAGATGTCATTGTGCAAGAGGTCTGAGATGGCCAAAGGAATAGCACGAACACTCCTTGAGGGTTGAGAGAGACTTGGATATACGCTTCAAGGCCAACTTACATGAAGACCAAGGTGTTGAGTCTCAGATTTTGAAGATGAAATTAATTGATTATGTTTTGGTAATCTAACTACATTTTGAGTTATGCAGGTCTACTCTCGATCAGGATTAGACAATTGAAGCATGATGAGTCAATGTTCCGCCGGAGAAGAACATGGTAGGAAATTAGGCGCCGAGCCAAAGGTCTGGTTGACGATTGGTAGAAGGCTTCAAACAAAGAAATCGGGCATCAAGCCAAGAAGAGTGGAGTTGCGCCAAGGAGATCGGAGTTGCGTAGGTCAATCGTCGATTGGACAATAAGCCACAAGAGAAGACGATGCACTGTAGAACCGGATGAAGCACTGACCAATTGTTAGGAAATCTAGGGGGCAACATCACATACATAGCGGAAGAACATAAAAACAAAACACCCTAGATTTCCACAAAAGGTTTCGTCATTGTGCGAAGATCGATTCATCAAAAACAAATCTACGAATTCGAAAAACTACATGTATAAAAAGAACGATAGTACCTAGGGAGATCGTATAAACCTGACTTCCTATAGATCAATGGGGGAGGATGAAGAAGGTCAAGTGTCCTCCTCTCTAGCGGTATCCACACGGTAGGGACTGCAACGATGCTCCTCTCTTGAGGAGAGGAGAATAGAAGGTGGCTACTAAGAAAAACCCTAACCTATGGACCTTTGGTTCTCTTCTATTTATAGAGGCCCCCTATAAACCCTAATGGATCCTGTCCTATTGGGTATTGGATCTCCATCCAATTACTGAAGCCTCTTAGATTACCCACTGGGTCTCTACCCAATAATCTAGCTCTTATTGAATCTCATCCATGGGATCCAATAATTTAGGGGCTTATTAGATATCTAATAAGATAGGAGCTCTGGTGGATATCTCATATCCGAACCTCTACTCGTCGCAATACCTACCATATGTGTGTGACCCTCTAGGCCCAATATCGAGCTAGCCATGAGTCATACCTATCAGAACTCCTTATGACTCAATGAATTATTATCTCTATAATAATTCACTCGACTCATCGACTACGAACGTACTAGGCCACTACGCCGTAGTCCCCAAACGATACAAGAGAATCCAATCCTTTAGACCTATCTGTCCTCAGTTATCATGTGCCTATAGTCCCTCATCCATCTAATATCCCAGAGATTGTATATCGGGCATGGTGCTATCAGGCCCATACAGTTTTCAGTCGCATCTTGCTCTAATCAGATTCTCTTAGAGAACTCTTTCTTTCTCAATCCGAATGACCCTGGCCAGAGATTTACTTGAGCAAGAACACATGGGATATTTCTCTCATGATATTGAGAGTGGATGATCCTTTATTGACACTCAACTACCCTCGTAAGGTTGGCTGCTACTCCTAATAACCGGCTATATTAGATCTAGAACTTTCGAACTTATAAGTTCAGTTTCAAAGAGTGGAGTACTCATATAGGACATCCTTAGTGTCTCAAGTCTAAGGACCAGATACACTACTGAGACTACGCAATCGCTATCTGATGTGAGGTATTAATAACTATTCAACATTCCGTAAGCGAATCAATCAGTGAACTCATTCCCTAATGAGCACCTGCACTGTACCCTTAGTGTCCCCACATGAGTAGCTATGAGACTAGCCACCTCTATCATATGGATAGGTATACAACACACCAGTCTGTCCAGTTATCTTGATGTCCTTCTTGAGTAACCTATGACCAGGATTATTAAGGGTCTGTGTTTAAAGGTGAATCGGTCTCATTATCATAATTTCATCATGATTCGATTCCCATTGCACAGATCTAAGGACATCACAATATACATCCAGATAATATAAGAACATGCCAATAATCATAAGCAAAAAGATTAACGTAGCATATTACAAGTGCCATCACTCACGTGATTGGCTTGTAAGGCACATATAACTAGCAAACTCTACTTGACCTAAAGCCAGTCACCTACATGTCTAATCCCCATTAGACCTCTATGATGCTCAAAGGTAATATGAGTCAATGGCTTTGTTAGTGGATCTATAATATTATCTTCGAATGAAACTCTTTCCACTACTACATGTCTTCAGGCCATGATATCTCTAATAAGTTGGAACCTCCTCAGAACACTTCTGATGAGACCCGAGTTCCCTTATTTGAGTAATTGCCCTATAGTTGTCACAATATAAGGGAATCAGCTTCTCGTTGCTCGACACGACTCCCAAATTTGTGATGAACTGCTTCATCCAGACTCTCTCGTTTACTACCTCTACTGTGGTAATGTACTCTACCTCTATGGTCG
This sequence comes from Musa troglodytarum, assembly GCA_023547065.1. Taxonomy (NCBI): domain Eukaryota; kingdom Viridiplantae; phylum Streptophyta; class Magnoliopsida; order Zingiberales; family Musaceae; genus Musa; species Musa troglodytarum. The sequence continues at coordinate 62,587,928 of CP097502.1, forward strand.
AGTCAATAGTAGTATCTTGCTTAGAAATCTTCCAGCATACTACTCCTTTATTTAGGATAAACACTGAATTAGACTTGCCATCATTGACATTGGACTAGAAGCTTGAGTTCGTGTAGCCCTCAACCCTAGGGCTACTTTCTCCATATACTAATAAAAGATCCTTAGTTCTTCTCAAGTACCTAAGGATACACTTTACTACTTTCCAATACTCTAAGCCTGGATTTGCCTGATACCTGCTCGTGACACTCAGAGCATATGCTATATTTGTTGAATCTCGAATTTTGATGATGAATTCAATTGGTGAAATATTTGTGCTAATCCTCTTTGTCAAGATAAGTGTGCAGGAACAACTACGAAGGGAAGAAAACATAAAGTGATTTACCAAGGTCAAGTCCGTCGGGGGTTCAAGAGTTCATCGGAAGTCCGAGAGATTTTTGGAAGTGTTGCCGGAACCATCAAAGATCGAATCAGGGACTTGTCGAAGTTTTCAGAAGTTCTTCTCAAAGATCGTCGAAGGTTCGCGGAACTCACCAGGATGATTCGGAAGCTAGCCGAAGACTCGTTGAGCTCGCCATACAATCCGGAGTATCTTTGAGAGTCCAGGAAGCAATCCAGGAAGCATCGGAAGCTTGCCAAAATCTCACCGTAAAGCTCGCCGGAAGATGACTTGAAGCGTGTCGGATAAAATCATGTTTAGTTGTGTTTGATGTTTGTAGTTTGCACATGAGTAAGGCAAGGATTTGAGGAAAATCCTGCCTAAATTTAGTAGGGGCCAACCAGGTCTCTACTGAGCCTAGTTAAGGCTTAAACAAGGCTCATTCGGCCTTGACCGAATGAGGGAGGTGATAACCGCGTGTGGCACCAACTAGGTGGTGGAATCTGGTAATACGCCATTGATTTTGAATTTGGAGCCCAATTTTGAATCCACTTTGGATCTATAAATACCCCTCCCTTTCCCAGCTGAAAGGGTAACCCTTTTGAGCAAAAATTCTAAGTCTTGAGTTCTTGAGGTGTGTTGTAAAGTCTTGTTTTTGCTAGTGTTCACCTTCTTCCTTTTCTTGAGAGATCTTGTACAAGTGTGAACATCTTGTAAAGGGTTGTAAAGGGGTGTTTGATCCTTCCCCTTCAAAGAGATTGCTAGTGGAAGAGCGGAGCCTCATCGTAAAGGCTTCAAGAGTGGATGTAGGTCATTTGACCGAACCACTATACATCCTTGTGTCCATGAATGTGTGAGTGTTTACATTCTTGAAGCATTTCTTTACTTTGCTGCAAGTTATTTAGTTCATAGTCATTACCTTTACGCAAGCAATTACTTTCAAGTTCTCTTTCGTCAAATCGAGATCTTCCTACGAACGTGAGTTTTTGCAAATCGGTTTCAAGAATATGATTTTAATTCGCTGTACTAATTCACCCCCCCTCTTAGTGCCTTTTAGATCCTTTCAATATCAGGCCTGGTATATAGCATAGCACACATGATAGACCATATCGCTGAAGCATAAGGTATCATATCCATGTGTGTCCTTTCTTCAGGAGTCTTTGGGGATATACTCTTAGAAAGTGATAGCCTATGTCTCATCGGTATAAGACCTCTCTTGAAATTTTTCATGCTAAACCTTTTGACAATAGTATCTATGTACATGGATTGGGACAAGCCAAGCATCATCTTGGATCTATCTCTATAGATCCGTATCCCCAAGACGTAGGATGCTTCCCCTAAGTCCTTCATGGAGAAGTGCCTAGATAGCCAAGCCTTTATTGTGGAGAGCATTCCTACATCATTCCTAATGATCAAGATGTCATCCACATATAATACCAAAAAGGTGATAGTGCTCCCACTTACCTTCCTGTACACACAAGGTACATCTTCGTTCTTAACGAAGTCATAAGATCTGATCATCTCATCAAATCTTATGTTCTAACTTTGGAAAGTTTGCTTCAGTCTATAGATAGACCTAAGCAACCTACACACTTTATCTGAACTATCCTTGGACATGAATACCTCAAGTTATATCATATACACCTCTTCCTCGAGGTTACCATTGAGGAATGCTATTTTGATGTCCATCTGCTAGATCTTATAATCATAGTGTGCTACAATAGCTAATAGAATTTAAATGGATTTTAGCATGGCTACGGGTGAGAAAGTTTCATCATAGTTAACACCTTGCCTTTGACGATACCCTTTAGCTACTAACCTTGCTTTATAGGTCTTTACCTTTCCATCTACTCCGATCTTCTTCTTGAAGATCCACTTGTAGCCAATGGGTATGATATCCTCAGGTACATCAACTAGGTTCTAAACCTAGTTGGAGTACATGGAATCCATCTTTGAATTCATAGCTTCTTGCCACTTCCCGGAGTCTATACTCATTATAGGCTCCTCGTAGGTCTGAGGATCAATATTTCTTACATCCACTCCTCTAATATGTCCCACATACTCTTAGGAGGATGGGATACTCTACCGCATATATATAAAGTTGAAACTTGTGTGCTAGGTACATGAATAGACTCTGACTGTGGAATGGTGCTCGAGCTAGGTTCTTTAACCACACTCAACTCTATCATGCTCCCACTATCTCCACCAAGAATATATTCCTTCTCAAGGAGCACTACTCTCTTAGCTACAAAGATGGGGTGATATAAAGAATACCTACAAGTTTTCTTGGGGTATCCCATGAACTTGCACCATTTCGTCCTGGATTCTAACTTATCGGGTATGTGTATCTTAACATGGGCAGGGCAGCCCCAAATCTTAACAACCTTAAGATCGAATTTTTCTTTCCATATCTTATATGATGTAGATACTACCGACTTAGTTGGAACTCTGTTCAGAAGGTAAGCTGTGGACTCTAGGGCATATCCCCATAATGAGATGGGTAGGTCGATGAAACTCATCATGGACTATACCATGTCTAACAATATGCGATTCCTTCTTTCAGATATACTATTAAGCTAGGGTGTATAAGGAGGTGTCCATTGGGATAGAATCCCCTAGTCCTTGAGGAACTGGGTGAACTCTGTACTCAAGTACTCACCTCCTCGATCTGATCGAAGAGTCTTGATACTCTTTCCAGTATGAACCTCTACTTCATTCTTATACTCTCTAAATTTCTCGAAGGCTTCAGACTTTTACTTCATCAAGTACACGTATGTATCCATACCTAGAGAAATTATTAGTGAAAATAATGAAGTAAGAATAACCACTGATGGCCTGAGTTGACATGGGACCACATACATCACTATGTAAAAGTACTAACAACTCAATGGCTCTCTCTCCAGTTCCACTAAATGGAGAGTTGGTCATCTTTTTACGAAAGCAAGGTTGTTCGCAAGTCGCATATGACTCATAGTCAAATGGATCTAGGTATCCATTTATCAGTAACTTTTGAATCATTCCCTTATGGATATGACCTAGCCTACAATGCCATAGGTATGCACTGTTCACCTCATCTTATTTCCTCCTGGACTCACTCATACTTATGATATATGGAGTAGTTTCTAGTATAATCAAACCATTATGCAATGTTCCTCTCGTGATGATCTCATCATCCTTAATAGTTAAACAACTATTATTCTCAAAAAACTACTTTATAACTATTCAATGTCAAACATGAAATGAAAATAAGGTTTTTGATAATAAAAGGAACAAAATAGCATGCATCTAATACAATAGTAGCTCCACCAGGCAGATGTAGGGTGACCTCGCTAATAGCAATAGTAGCAACTCTTATTTTATTGCCCATCTTGAGGTCTATCTTACCTCTCATCAATCTCCTAGGTCCTGCCAGAACCTATAATGAATTGTAGATATGATAAACACTATCGGTATCCAATACATATGTGTTATCATATTAGTTTGACAGATAGAGACTAATCACGAATGCATATTTGAAGCTCTCTAAGCTTCTATTTCGCCTTCTCTGTAATATACTCTTTGCAGTTCCTCTTCCTATGCCTGTCTTTGCAATAGTGGAAGTACTAGCTTTTGTCATTTTTCGAGTCTTCTTAGTAACCTTTGCTTTACTCGGTCTACCCTTGCCCTTACCCTTCTTAAGGGACTTATTTGTCTTCCTTTTCTTTCTAGTCTTACAAGTATAAAGAACTATGTAAAGGAATCTAAAAGGGACTGAAGCACAAGATCCATACACAGGTTATCCTCAAGGACCATTCCTAGACCTGTGAGTGTCTCTATCCACTCAATCATCTTAAGGACATGGTTCTGAACTAGTGTCCTCTCAATTATCCTAGCACAAAAGAGACTCTTCGATATCTCATATCATTGAGTTCTTTCCTGTTCCTCAAACAATTTGCGGAGATGTAGGAGTATGGATCTGACATTCATCTTTTTATATTGTCTTTATAACTCGGGAGTTATGGAGCCCAATATGTAAAACTGAGCAAGAGTGGAATCATCTACGTATTTCACATAACGAGTGATCTCATCTTCATTTACCCCTTCCTTGGGTATAGGCATCACTATACCAAGAACATACACAACTTTCTCCGTTGTGAGAACTATTCTCAAGTTACGGAGTCAATCCGCATAGTTTTGACCAATGAGGCAGTTGGCATCAAGTATACTACATGGAGAGTCTAATAGTGACATTTTCTAAAAAAAATAAAGATGTAACAACAAATAAATAACATACAAATTTTATAGAAATATAAATAATCAAGATATAGACCTCTATCTTGATATGCTCCCACTATTTTTTAGGTGAGTCACGTGACACCCTCAGCACATGAAACGGAAGTCACCAGCAGACTTCTAGTGAGGATCGAGATCCAATTGGCATCTTAGTGTAACCTCGACGGACTCAACTAATCACACTAAGCCCAAAAGATAGGCAATTATTACCGATCACAACTCCTTGTGATTCCCATCCTGTTCGGCCTCCGAACCACCATGGCCTCGAGGGACTCGACCAACCATGATGTTCGGTTAAGTCATCACTATCGTTATAAGATGAGTCAGATTCAATGATATACCCTTGAGAGACTCGACCAAGCATATCATGTCTTCAGGTCACCGGTGACATCACTATGTTGTAGATAAGATAGTGAATCATAATATAGGTGAGTCTCGAGGGACTCGACCAACTCAACCTATACCGGGAATCGATTCCTACCTATAACGATGGAAGGCCACGTAGGTCAATCTAATTGCCTCACGTTTACCAACTTAATATTATTGAGAAAGAGGAGTTTTGATTCGGTCTCCTAATATAATTTATCACACACATACATATTTAATATATATCTATATCGCATGGAAATATATATACATATCTAGTAGTTGTATAACCAATCACACATCACATGAGTAATCACATCAAATGATCATGGGCCACATTCTAATATGATCAACCTCGAGCCATTGAGCCTAATCACTCACATCAAGATCTATGTGTACCTCGGTGCATCTCCATGCCCTATGATCGTCCGTCTCGCTTTGTCGGTTCCGTCGGTATCTTAACGCATCTCCATGCATTGGATCGTCCATCTCGACCTCGTGGGTCTCGCTCCTGCTGCACCTCCTTATATAATTATAATATAATTACAGACACGTAGGCCCGACAATAAATGAAAAAAATAGAGGCTCGTAGGCCTCAATAATAATAATCATATGTACACACATCATACATACAGTCCATGATCATCTGTCCATATTATATATCACATGTATATGTTATTATATAGGACTACTAGATAAATAATATTAATAGTTAATAAAATATTTTAATTAACTAATATTTCTTTTGAAATCAGGGACATAAAGGAAATTTTTAAAATTTCAAAGGGCATTTTGGTCATTCGATAGAAAGGACAAAATAAAAATTTCTAAAATTCCCAAGGGCAAAATGATCTTTTGCTCAAAAAGCCCTAATTCCCTCCCTGCCTGTGTTGTAGTGTAGCCGCCGCCACCCTACCGACGGTAGCCTCTACATTAGGAGCATGGTGGGGCGCCACCCATGCCCACGAGCAGCTCGCCTGCAGACGACGCCATCGCAGTAGGGGGGCGCAACAGTCCAGTGCCGCCCACCCTTATGGGCAAGTCACCCACAAGCGGCGTTGCCACCGTGGGTGCCGCCCGCAGGGGCCTCGTGGGCGTCGCTTGCCCTTGTGGGCAAGCCGATGCGCTAGGTGCTGCCCACCCTTGTCGGCAGGTCGCTGCGCCTGGCGCCACCCGCCCTTGCGGGTAGGCCGCCCTGTAGGGGTTGCTGCTAGGGGTGGGCCATCGGTCACCTACCGCCGCCCACAAGCTGCTCGCCTGTAGTTTGCCCGTGAGCCCCTTGTCTGCAGCCGCGGTCGTTGTCGTTGTAGGCAGCAAGGCTGCAAGCAACCTTTTGGTCGCTGTGCGAGTGCAGCAACCCTTGCTGCCCTTCCTCACCTTTTGCGTAAATAATTTTGATGACAAAAGTTGTTCTAAATCACAACACACGCAGTTAAAATCCGATCTTTGCATGAACAACCTGGCTCTGATACTACTGTTGGGAAATCTAGGGGGCGACATCACATGCACAGTGGAAGAATATAAATACAAAACATCCTAGATTTTCGTAAAAGGTTTCGTCATCGTGCGAAGATCGATTCGTCAAAAACAAATCTACGAATTCGAAAAACTACATGTATGAAAAGAACGATAGTACCTAGGGAGATCGTATATCCCTGACTTCCTGTAGATCCATGTGGGAGGATGAAGGAGGTCAAGCATCCTCCTCTCTAGCGATATCCACATGGTAAGGACTGCAACGATGCTCCTCTCTTGGGGAGAGGAGAATAGAATGTGGCTACCAAGAAAAACCTCAGCCGATGGACCTTTGGTTCTCTCCTATTTATAGAGGCCCCTTGTAAACCCTAAAGGATCCTGCCCTATTGGGTATTGGATCTCCATCCAATTACCCAAGCCTCTTAGATTATTGGGTCTCTACCCAATAATCTAGCTCTTATTGGATCCCATCCATGGGATCCAATAATATAGGGGCTCCGGCGGATATCTCATATTTAAACCTTTACTCGTCGCAACACCTACCATATGTGTGTGACCCTCTAGGCTCAATATCGAGCTGGCCATGAGTCATACCTATTAGAACTCCTTCTAACTCAGTGAATTATTATCTTTATAATAATTTACTCGACTCATCAATTGCAGACGTATTAGGCCACTACGCCATAGTCCCCAAATGATACAAGAGAATCCAATCCTTTGAACCTATCTATACTCAGTTACCATATACGTATAGTCCCTTATCTATCTAATATCCCATAGACCTTATATCGGGCATGGTACTATCAGGCCCATATAATTTCCAATTGAGTCTCACTCTAATCAGATTCTCCTGGAAAACTCTTTCACTCTCAATCCGAACGACCATAGCCAGAGATTTGCTTGAGCAAGAACACATGGGATATTCCTCTCATGATACTGAGAGTGGATGATCCTTTACTGACACTCAATTGCCCTCGTAAGATTGACTGCCACTCCCAATAACCGACTGTACTTGATTTGGAACTTCCAAACCTATAAGTTCAGTATCAAAGAGTGGAGTACTCATACAAAACATCCTTGGTGTCTCAAGTCTAAGGACCAGATACACTACTGAGAGTATAGAATCACTGTTTGACGTGAGGTATCAATAACCATCCAATATTCTATAAGCGAATCAATCAGTGAACTCATTCCCTAATGAGCACCTGCACTATACCCTTAGTGTCCCCACATGAATAGCTATAAGACTAGATACCTCCATCATATGGACAAGTATATAGCACACCAGTTTATCCAATTATCTTGATGTCCTTCTCGAGTAACCTATGATCAGGATTATTAAGGGTTTGTGTTTAAAGGTGAGTCGGTCTCATTATCGTAATCTCATCATGATCCGATTCCCATTGTACAGATCCAAGGATATCACAATATACATCCAGATAATGTGAGAATATATCAATAATCATAAGTAAAAAGATTAACGTAGCGTGTCACAAGTGCCATCACTCACGTGATTGGCTTGTAGGGCACCTATAACTGACACTAATGATGTGCCAGGCAATAGGATGTTGATTCATTATAATAATTATCTAGATCAAAGTAGGGTTAAGGCTTGATTAGTGTACAAGATTAACTATGATAGCTATGAAGGCATAAAGCAAAATGAAGTGCCAGCATCAAGTACGATCAAATCGTTGGGAGTTTGAGAGTTAGACGGAAGTCTGAAGATTCGTCGGAGTACTGCTGTAATTGGCTGAGAATGAGTTAGGGGCTTGCTGAAGGGTTAGTCGGAAGTTCACTAGAAAGTTCATTAGAGGTTCACGAAGCTCACTGAGAAAGATCAGAGCTTGCCAAAGAAGACTCAGAACTTGCCAAGATTATCGTAAAGTCCGGGAGCCTGCTAGGAGTCCACCGGAAGTTCACTAGAAGCTCATCGGAAGAAGTCTTGACATGCCGAATTGAGTTGTTGCTTAGAAAATATCTTAAATTTTGTAGTTAGCATATAATTAAGGTTAAGATTGAGAGGTAATCCCTTTAACCTTAGTAGGGGCCAACTAGGCCTGAATTAGGACTGTGTTAGGCCGGATGAAAGGCCCATATAGTGCTCGGATGCTATGTTAGGTGGTGGCACTGCCAGTTGGGCAGTGGAACTGCTTGAAGGCTTAGTCTTCTAGACTAAGTTCGGGTAGTGGTACTACCCAGTGACAGTATGTCTCGACGGTGGTACCGCCGAGTGTCAGACTGCTCTAGTGGTAGTACCACTAGATTGGGCGGTGGTACCGCCCAGTGTCAGAACACACTTACCGCTAGTACCCAAAAAACCCGGGATGGAAAGGTTTTTGGCTCCAAGTTTGAATCAAATTGAAGCCTATAAATATCCCTCTCATCCCTGGGTTGAACACACAAGCACACATACTTGAAAAGTGAGAAAACTCTATAAAAATCACTTGAGAAAACCCTCCTCTAGACTTAGATTGTTTTCAGCTTCAAGTGAGGAGTGAGTGCTTATAAGGGTTACCTCCTAAGCGTATCAAAAGGAGAGAGCACTGTAAGGGAGTTTGTCTTTGCCTGTTGGAAGGAAGATAACTAGTGGAAAGCCAGTGGCCTCAAGTGAAGAGGAATCAAGAGTGGACGTAGGTCAAATGACCTAACCACTATAAAATCGGGTTTGTATTTATCTTCTTGCAATTTACTTCTTCTACTTCTCCTTCTTATAATCGGCTTCAAGTTTAAAGCATCATTCCTTTCCAGATTTAATTGAAATGATTCTTTTTGTATGAAATGAGGTTTTTTGAAATCATTTAAATCACCAAATTTGTCATACTTAAACACTGCACTAATTTACCCCCTCTCCTAGTGGCATTCTCGATCCCCAACAAGTGGTATCAGAGCCATGTTATTTCTCTTTTGGATTCACACTAATGAGAAATGACTCTTTACGGCTTTCAAGAGGGTTTTTTGATCGTTCGTCGTCTCTTCTTTAACGGGTCAGACTACACCTATTGGAAAACTCGAATGAGAGTTTTCTTACTTTCTTTGGATTTAAATTTATGGAACGTTGTTGAAAACCATTTTCAAACTCCCTCTAAACCGATGAACGAATGGATGAATTTAGAGAAAAGTTCTTTTTCTTTAAATGCAAAGACTATGAATGTCTTATTTTGTGCTTTGGACAAAATCAAGTTTAATCATGTTTCTACTTATGAAATGATTTTTGATATTTAGAGCACACTTAAAATCATGCATAAAGGCACTAGTAGTGGCAAAGACTCGGAAGTAAACCTCTTAATGCACAATTTTGAGTTTTTCTGAATGGCTCCAAGCGAGACTATCGATGACATATACACCCATTTCACGGATGTCGTCAATAGTCTAAGAGCCCTTGGTAAATCTTTTTCGAATTTTGATCTTGTAAATAAGATTTTAAGATCCCTTCCAAAAAGGTGGGATCTGATCTGAAAGTAACCACTATACTAGAAGTTAAAAATCTAAATGGTTTTCCATTTGAAGAACTAATCGGGTCATTAATGACCTTTGAAATAAGTTTTTGGAACTTGATGAACACATGAATCACCTTCCAAAGAACAAGAAGGATTTAGCACTTTGAACAAGAGAATGCCACTTGAGTGATGTGATGACTCAAGTGATGAGGACAATGTTGAGGACGTTGAACTTTTGACATTAAAATTTAAAAAAATTATAAAACCAGAAACTAAAAAGAAAAATGAACTTAAAAAGAGGCTAAAGAAGAAGAAAGAACTCCAAGAAAAATCAAGTGCATCCAAAGATGAAGTCGCGAATTACGCTTTGACGGGCTTCGACTATAAGGTAAGCAACTTAACCAAAACTCCTTTGATTTTTTATGAAATCACTTGATGACTTTCATGAGTTGCTTAATTTAGTTAGTAGGATTATTTTTTTAATATCATGCTTTTCTTGTGTTTTTGAAAATTAAAATGATGCTTGCATGATTTGTGATAATGCTTGTACAAGATTAAATCCATGAATTTTTATCTTGATGATTTCCATATGGCTTTTCTTAAATACATGATTTTGGCATAAATGCTTGGGCATGATCATATGAAATCATGCTTGATAATGATATAATGAAAATATTAAACGTATGTGATGATTTCGGTTTTAAACATGATGCTTAACGATTTTATATCATGCATGTGTATGATAATTTGAAATCCTTTGTTTTAAAATAATGTGGTTTTGGTCTTGATGGTTTTGACAAAACTTGTTTTTTTGAATTTAAATGATGATGCATGGTTTTAGCAAAAATTTGAGCTTAACTATTGATTTCTCACATTAAGCTAGAATCATGTAAGAAGGAAAATATATTTTTATAAATAATAATAATGAAAGAAAAAAATATTAGAATTAAAATGATGATGCTTTATGAAATCATACTTGATGATGAAAATGTTAAACGTTTGTATTATTTCGGTTTTTGACTTGATGCTTGGATTTTATATGAAAAATTTGAACACCTCTATGTGAGACCAAATTGCATGAATTGAAACATATAAAACAAGGAATGTTTTTGTAAAAATTCTCTATCTTTAAAGTTTTAGCAAATTTATCAAATTGAATGAGTTAAAAATGATGAATATCTTGACTATAAAAGTTTGTTATCATGCTTAATGTGTTATATCTTTCGACTAAAAGATCTTTATGATGGAATTTGCCTTTCACTCTTGAATGTTAGTACTTGTTAGGCAAAGGCATGATTATAAGAAACAAATCATATGAATAGAGACTTATAAAAATGAAATGTAATTTTCTATCTCAATCTTATCGATTTTGCAATAAGAAATTCATGAATCTACGCTTGTCATTTAAAAATTTCTTGAATGTGATTTTGATGATGATTTTGGATTTGATAAATGCTTGATTCGTGTTTATGACTTAAGATATATTTTAAATATGAATTCATGTGAATCTCTTAAATCATGAAATTAACCTTGATGATTTTTGAGTTAATGAATTGAATTTTTTTTTATCATTATTCATCACTCCTCTCTCGAAATCACAACCTTGTTCTTTTTGGAATAATGACTTATTAAGTAATAAGGGTTTGAATGCATGAATCGATAATTTTTTTTGATCCATTTATTTATTTGATACTCAAAATCTTCATTTGAACTTGATGATTTTTTATGACTTGACATCAATGATTGAAACATAGTATGCTTAAATAGACTTTTCTCCTATGTTTCAATATTTCTTTGAATGTATCATGTGATGATTGAAAGATTGATATAGAATTTTTAATGATGCATATTTACAATTGATGTAAAAGTCTATATCATTGGCTCCTCCCTTCTTTTTTGACAATGACAAAGGGGGAGTTAGATGGCTAGCTTGTGCATCACAAGAGAAGAAATTGCTAGCCTATGTCTCACAAAGATAACTTGCTACATTGAACATTGAAAAGCAAAAAGTTGCTATCTCAAGAGAGGCAAAAATTTTGCTCAATTTTCAAAAATTGCTAAGCTTGCAAAGGCAAAACTTGTTGCACCTCTCAAAAGAACAAACAAAGTGCTATCTTGCCTATCGTGAGAAACTAAGTGCAAACTTATACATCTCAAGAAGCAAGTAAAAAATTACCATGCTTAAACTTAAAAACTTGCTATGAATGAATGTTGTGATGTAAATCTTGCCAGAGTATTATAAAAACTTGCATATTTTTATACTAACAAAGGGGGAGAAGTAGATTGATGACTTCATGCAATGATGATTGAATATTTTTTAAAATATTGCATGATGTTTTTGATAACATGTTACTTGGATTTTTTGAAATTCAAGGGTCCTATCAATATGGCATATTGATAGGGGGAGTTTGGTTAAACTTCAGGAGTTAAGCTTAACTCTATCATCAATTAGCTATCATCATAAAAAAGGAGATTGTTGAATCTCAGATTTTGATGATGAAACTAATTGATTATGTTTTGGTGATCTAACTATGTTTTGAGTCATGCAGGTCAATTCTCGATTAGGATTAGATAATTGAAGCAGGATGAATCAACATTGCGTTAGAGGAGAACAAGTCAGGAAATTGAGCGTCGAGCCGGAGGTCCGGTCGATGATCGGTAGAAGGCTTCAGACAAAGAAATCAAGCATCAAGCCAAGAAGAGTGGAGTTACGCTAAGGAGATCGAGGTTGTGGAGGTCAATCGTCGATTGGGTAACATACCGCAAGAGAGGATGATGCACTGAAGAACCGGATGAAGCGCCGACCATTGACGTGCTAGGCAATAGATGTTGATTCATTGTAATAATTATCTAGATCGAAGTAGGGTTAAGACTTGATTAGTGTGTAGGATTAACTACGATAGCGATAAAGGCATAAAGCAAAACGAAGTGTCAGAGTCAAGTACGATAGAATCATTAGGAGTTCGAGAGTTATACGAAAGTCCGAATGAATTGGCTGAGAATGAGTCAGGGGCTTACTGAAGGGTTAGTCAAAAGTTCGTCGGAAAGTTTGTCGGAGGTTCGCAGAGCTCATCGAGAAAGATCGAATCTTGCCAAAGAAGACTCATTGGAACTTGCCAAGATCATCATAAAGTCCGGGAGCTTATCGGGAGTCCGTCGGAAGATGTCCGAGAGTTCATCGGAAGTCCACCGGAAGTTTGCCGGAAGCTTGTCGGAAGAAGTCTTAATGTGTCGGATTGAGTTGTTGCTTAGAAATATCTTTAATTTCGTAGATAGCATATAATTAGGATTAAGATGGGGAGGTAATCCCTTTAACCCTGGTAGGGGCCAACTGGGCCCGAATCAGGATAGTGTTTGGACCGATAAAAGACCCATACAGTGCCCGGATGCCACATCAGGCGGTGGCATCGTCCACCACCTAAAGGCTTAGTCTTCTAGACTAAGTTTGGGTGGTGGTACCACTTAGTGATAGTATGTCTGGGTGGTGGTACCGCCTAGTGTCAAAACACACTGGTTGTGGTGCCGCTAATACCCAGAAAACCCAGGATGGGAAGGTTTTTGACTCAAAGTTTGAATTAAATTGGAGCCTATAAATGCCCCTCTCATCCCTGGGTTCAACACACGAGCATACATACTTTAAAAGTGAGAAAACTTTGTAAAAATCGCTTGAGAAAACCCTCTTCTAGACTTAGATTATTTTTAGCTTCAAGTGAGGAGTGAGTGCTTGTAAGGGTTACCTCCTAAGCCTATCAAAAGGCGAGAGCACTGTAAGGGAGTTTGTCTTCACCCGTTGGAAGGAAGACAACTAGTGGAAAACTGGTGGCCTCGAGTGAAGAGGAATCGGGAGTGGACATAGGTCGGATGACCAAACCAATATAAAATTAGGTTTGCATTTATCTTCTTGCAATTTACATTTTTGCAAACCACCTTACTTCCTCTAGTTCTCCTTCTTTTAATCGGCTTCAAGTTTAAAGCATCATTCCTTTTTGAATTTAATCAAAACAATTCTTTTCGTACGAAACGAGATTTTTCAAAATCGTTTAAATCGTCGAATTTATCGTACATAAGCAATGCACTAATTCACCCCTCCCCCTCTTAGTGCCATTCTCAATCCTAAACAAGTGGTATCAGAGTCATGTTATTTCTCTTTTGGATTCGCACCCATGATAAATAGCTCTTTACGGCTTTCAAGAGGATTTTTCAATCGTTCGTCCTCCCTTCTTTAATGAGTCGAACTACACCTATTAGAGAACTCAAATGAGAGTTTTCTTACTTTCTTTGGATTTGAATTTATAGAATGTTGTTGATAATCATTTTCAAATTCCCTCTAAACCGATGAACGAATGGTTAGATTTAGAGGCAAAAATATTTTTCTTTAAATGCAAAGGCTATGAATATTTTATTTTGTATTTTGGACAAAATCGAGTTTAATCATATTTTTACTTGTGAAATGACTTTTGATATTTAGTGCACACTTAAAATCACGCACGAAGGCACTAATAGAGTCAAAGACTCGAAAGTAAACATCTTAATGTATGATTTTAAGCTTTTCCGAATGGCACCAAGCGAGACTATCGGTTATATGTACACCCGTTTCACAGATGTCATCAATAGTCTAAGAGCCTTTAGTAAATCTTTTTTGAATTTTGATCTCGTAAACTAGATTTTAAGATCCCTTCCAAAAAGGTAGGATTCGAAAGTAACCACTATACAAGAAGCTAAAAATCTAAATGATTTTCCATTGGAAGAACTAATCGGGTCATTAATGACCTATAAAATGAGCTTTTTGGAACTTGATTGACACATGAACCACCTTCCAAAGAACAGGAAGGACTTAGCATTTCGAACAAGAGAATGCCACTTGAGTGATGACTCAAGTGAAGAGGACAATATTGAGGACCTTGAACTCTTGATATAAAAATTTAAATAATTTATAAAATAAGAAACCAAAAAAAAAATGAACTTAAAGAGAAGAAGAGACCAAAGAAGAAGAAAGAACTCCAAGAAAAATCAAGTGCATCCGAAGATGAAGTCGCAAATTGCGCTTTGACAGGCTTCGACTGCATGGTAAGCAACTTAACCAAAACTCCTTTGATTTATTATGAAATCACTTGATGCCTTTCATGAGTTGCTTGATTTAGTTAGTTGGTTATTTTTTTAATATCATGCTTTTCTTATGTTTTTGAAAATTAAAATGATACTTGCATGATTTGTGATAATGCTTGTACAAGATTAAATCCATGAATTTTTATCTTGATGATTTCTGTATGGCTTTTCTTAAGTGCATGATTTTGGCATAAATGCTTAGGCATGCTCATATCAAATCATACTTGATAATGATATAATGAAAATATTAAACGTATGTGATGATTTTGGTTTTAAATATGATGCTTAACGATTTTATATCATACATGTGAATGATAATTTGAAATCCTTTGTTTTGGAATAATGTGTTTTTGGTCTTGATGGTTTTGACGAAACTTGTTTTTTCGAATTTAAATGATGATGCATGGTTTTAGCAAAAATTTGAGCTTAACTATTGATTTCTCACATTAAACTAGAATCATGTAAGAAGGAAAACATCTTGTTATAAATAATAACAATGAAAGAAAGAATATTATAATTAAAATGATGATGCATTATGAAATCATACTTGATGATGAAAATGTTAAACGTATGTATGATTTCGGTTTTTGACTTGGTGCTTGGATTTCTTATGAAAAATTTGAACACTTCTATGTGAGACCAAATTGTATGAATTGAAACATATAAAACGAGGAATATTTTTGTAAAAATTCAGTATCTTTAAAGTTTTGGCTAATTTGTCAAATTAAATGAGTTAAAAATGATGAATATCTTGACTATAAAAGTTTGTTATCATGCTTAATGTGTTATATCTTTCGACTTAAAGATCTTTATGATGGAATTTGCCTTTCACTCTTGAACGTTGGTATTTGTTAGGCAAAGGCATGATTATAAGAAGCAAATCACATGAATAGAGACTTATAAAAATGAAATGCAATTCTCTATCTCAATCTTATTGATTTTGCAATAAGAAATTCATGAATTTATGCTTGTCATTTAAAAATTTCTTGTATGTGATTTTGATGATGATTTCGGATTTGACGAATGCTTGATTCGTGTTTATGACTTAAGATTTATTTTAAATATGAATTCATGTGAATCTCTTAAATCATGAAATTAACCTTAATGATTTTCAAGTTGATGAATTGAATTTTTTTTTATCATTATTCATGACTGTTCTCTCTCAAAATCACAACCTTATTCTTTTTGAAATCATGACTTATTAAGTAATAAGGGTTTGAATGCATGAATTGATATTTTTGTTATCCCTTTATTTGATACTCAAAATCTTCATTTGATCTTGATGACTTTTTATGACTTGACATCAATGATTGAAACATAGGATGCTTAAATAGACTTTTCTCCTATGTTTCAATATTTCTTTGAATGCATCATGTGATGATTGAAAGATTGGTGTAGAATTTTTAATGATACATATTTATAATTGATGTAAAAGTCTATATCATTGGCTCCTCCCTTCTTTTTTGACAATGACAAAGGGGGAGTTAGATGGCTAGCTTGTGCGTCACAAGAGAAGAAATTGCTAGCTTATGTATCGCAAAGATAACTTACTAGCTTGAACATTGAGAAGCAAAAAGTTGCTATCTCAAGAGGCAAAAATTTTACTCAATTTTCAAAAATTGCTAGGCTTGCAAAGGCAAAACTTGTTGCACCTCTCAAAAGAAGAACAAACAAAGTGCTATCTTGGTTATCATGAGAAACTAAGTGCAAACTTGCACATCTTAAGAAGCAAGTAAAAAATTACCATACTTAAACTTAAAAACTTGCTATGAATGAATGTTGTGATGTAAATCTTGCTAGTGTGTTATAAAAACTTATATATTTTTATACTAGCTATGATGTAACTTCTTCTTTTTGTTGATGACAAAGGGGGAGAAGTAGATTGATGACTTTATGCAATGATGATTGAATATTTTTTGAAATATTGCATGATGTCTTTGATAACATGTTACTTGGATTTTTTGAAATCTAAGAGTCCTATCAATAAGGCATATTAATAGGGGCAGTTTGGTTAAACTCTAGAAGTGAAGGTTAACTCCATTATTAATTAGTTGTTATCATCAAAAAGGGGGAGACGGTTGAATCTTGGATTTTGATGATAAAATGAATTGATTGTGTTTTGGTGATCTAATTGTATTTTGAGTCATACAGGTCTACTCTAGATCAAGATTAGACAATTAAAGTAGGATGAATCAATACTGCACTAGAGGAGAACAAGTCAAGAAATTGGGCGTCGAGCCGGAGGTCTGGTCGATGATCGGTGGATGGCTTTGGACAAAGAAATTGGGCATCGAGCCAAGAAGAGTGTAGTTGCGCTAAGGAGATCAGGGTTGCGGAGGTCAATTATCGATTGGACAATAGGTCACAAGAGAGGACGATGCACCGAAAAATTAGACGAAACGTCGACCAATGACATGCCGAGTAACAGGATGTTAATTCATTATAATAATTGTCTAGATCAAAGTAGGGTTAAGGCTTGATTAGTATACAGGATTAACTACGATAGCGATGAATACATAAAACGAAACGAAGTGCCAGTATTAAGTTTGATCAAAATGTTGGGAGCTCGAGAGTTAGACAGAAGTCTGAAGATTTGTCAAAGTGCTACTGGAATTGGCCGAGAATGAGTCAGGGGTTTGCTAAAGGGTTAGTCGGATGTTTGTTGGAAAGTTTGCTGGAGGTTCACGGAGCTCGGTGAGAAAGATTAGAGCTTGCCAAAGAAGACTCATTGGAACTCACCAAGATCATCATAAAGTCCGGGAGCCTGCCGGGTGTCTGTTGGAAGATGTCTGAGAGTTCATCGAAAGTCTGTCGAAAATTCGCCGGAAGCTCACTAGAAGAAGTCTTGACATGTCGGATTGAGTTGTTGCTTATAAAATATCTTTAATTTTGTAGTTAGCACATAGTTAGGATTAAGATTAGGAGGTAATCTCTTTAACCGTAGTAGGGACCAACTGGGCCTGAATCAGGACTGTGTTTGGCCCGATGAAAGGCCCATACAGTGCTTGGATGTCACGTCAGGCGGTGGCACCGCCAGTTGGGTGGTGGAACCGCTTGAAGGCTGAGTCTTCTAAACTGAGTCTGGATGGTCGTACCACCTAGTGACAATATATCTGGGTGGTGGTACCGCCAAACTGGGCGGTGGTACCACCCAGTATCAGATCACTCTAGCAGTAGTATCGTTAGACTGGGCGGTGGTATTACCCAGTGTCAGACTACTCTGGTTGTAGTACCGCCAGATTGGACAGTAGTACCACCCAATGTCAAAACACATTGGCGGTGGTACCGCCAGTACTTGGAAAACCTGGGATAGGATAGTTTTTGCCTTCAAGTTTGAATCAAATTAGAGTATATAAATACCCCTCTCATTCCTGGGTTGAACACACAAGCACACATACTTTAAAAGTGAGAAAACTCTATAAAAATTACTTGAGAAAACCCTCCTCTAATCTTAGATTATTTTCAGCTTCAAGTGAGGAATGATTGCTTATAAGGGTTACCTCCTAAGCCCATCAAAAGGAGAGAATGCTGTAAGGGAGTTTGTCTTCACCCATTAGAAGGAAGACAACTAGTGGAAAGCCAGTGGCCTCAAGTGAAGAGGAATCAGGAGTGGACGTAGGTCGAATGACCGAACCACTATAAAATCAGGTTTGCATTTATCTTCTTGCAATTTACATTTCTACAAACTACCTTACTTCCTCTACTTCTCCTTCTTATTACCAGCTTCAAGTTTAAAGCATTGTTCCTTTCTAGATTTAATCGAAATGATTCTTTTCATATGAAATGAGATTTTTTAAAATCGTTTAAAATGTCGAATTTATCATACTTAACCACTACACTAATTCACCCCCCCTCTTAGTGCCGTTCTCGATCCCCAACACAAGGTTGAGTGGGCTTCTTGACCTAATTCCTTCGATGCTCAGGTTAGTTACCTACAAAGGTGGAGTAATATTAAGAAATAGTTATTGATCTTGATTTCTATAGTCTAACCTAGATTGTGTTAGGATCAGAGAGGCACTAAGAGGGGGGGGGGGTGAATTAGTGCAGCAGATTAAAATGTAAGTTAAAAAATAATTTTGTAAATGGCTAGTTCGTATGAAAACTTCGATGTGACGAAAGATGACTTGATTGAAGTTGCTTGAGTAAAGGTGATGAAAAAATTGAATGATTTATAGCCAAGTAAAGGAATGATTTAGAACTTTAAACACTCACATTCAAGAATGCCATGATGTATAGTGGTTCGGTCAAGTGACCTACATCCACTTCCGAAGCCATCTCCGATGAGGCTCCTAACTTCCACTAGTAAATCCTTTTAAAGGGGAAGGACCAAACACCCCTCTTACAACCCTTTTACAAGAAGTTCACACTCTTACAGATTTTTCAAAGAGAAAGAAGGAGGTGAACACAAGCTATTGAAAACAAGGCTTTTTCAAGACTTAGGCTTAATTTCTAACTCACAAAAGGATACCCTTTCGGTTGAGAAAGGAGGGGGGGGGGGTATTTATAGATCCAAAGAGGATTCAAATTTAAGCTCCAAATTTGAATTCAGTTTGGGTTTCTTGAGCGGTGCTATCGTCATCAAAGGTGGTGCCACCGCTTGTCGGGCCGCCGATCGACAATGCAGCGTACCACCGCCAAGGCGGTACCACCACCCAAGGCAAGCGGTGCTACCACCTGTGCCTTCAGGCGCTGGGCGGTACGACCACCCAGCACTCGGTTGCCAGGCGGTTCCATCGCCTGACCTATTCAGTAAAGCTGAATGGGCCCTGTTTTAGGCCCAAATTGACCCAGTAAGAGCCCAGTTGGCCCCTACTAGGTTTGAACAGGATTAATTCGAAATCCTTGCCCTAATTACATGCCAACTATGAAATTGAAACATAATTAACAGTGATTTGAACCGACATTCTTCAAGTCTTATTCCGACGAGCTTTACGATGAGATTCCGACGGTCTTTCGATACTTCTCTCGGATTTCTTCCAGCGGATTCTCAACATGCTCCCGGATTGTATGGCGAGCTTAACGAGTCTTCGGCAAGCTTCTGAACCTTCTCAGCAAACTCCGCGAACCTTCGACGATCTTTGCGGTGAACTTTTGAAAACTTTGGTAAGTCCCTGATTCGATCTCGGTTGGTTCTGGTAACACTTTCGACGATCCTTTGAACTTCCGATGAACTCTTGAACACCTGACGGACTTGACCTCGGTAAATTGCTTTATATTTCTATCTCATTGTAATTAATCGTGTACACTTATCTCGACAATATAGATCAGAACAAATATTTCACCAATTGATTTCATCATCAAAATCCGAGATTCAACAATCTACCCCTTTTTGATGATGACAATCAATTGATGATGGAGTTACTCTTAACTCCCCATATCTATATGTCATATCATGAGAAGGTAAAAGCACTTGAATTTAATCTTTTGAATTCAAGCCAAATCTGATAGATATCATTTAACATAAAGCTTAATAAACAAGTTTAAGCATAAATACGAAAACTTCATATTTTAAACAATGTCAAGTTATTACACCTATAATGACAAGAAATATTAATTCAAACATGACAAGGATCAAGTGATATCCAAAAGAGTGTTTCAATATCAAGGCATGATATCAAATAAAGAAATCGCTTATCAAGAAGATTTACATTTTGAGCATTTGTGATGCGATACGATTGATTTCACTTTAAGCATTTACTCCATCATAGCAACAATTACTCCATCATAGCAATTTACATTTTTCTCCCCCTTTGTCATCAACAAAAATAATGGAGGTGGAGAAATCATTCATTACTTTGAAGAAAAAAAATCCTCATTTATCAAGCCATGAGAGGGAGATTACAAAATTCGATCAATTATTGAGCCATAGAGGGAGCATGAAATCATTCGAGAAGATATCAAGTCATAGAGTAACATGAAAGTGTCATCCAAAAAATTATAATTGAAACGAAAAATTCATTCAAAAGTCGAGTAGATGAAATAAAAGTAACATCATACAACATCATCCATAGTAGTCATAAGCATAACAAGACAAGTGTTAAAAAGAAAACAACAGCTATTCCGAAGGGGGAACTCCAGAATGCCTATACAAGTGATCTATTTTGCGGTTCATCTGTTGCACTTCCTTCAAAATTTCAGCTTGCTGTATGTTGATTTGAGTTTGTTATGATGTGATTTGATTTAAAGCAAGCATGATCAGATCTTCAGTAGATGGAGCAGGAGCTGGCTCAAATGGTGCTGGATCAAAGAGACTAGGCGGAGGAGATTCACTTCCCCTAAAAATCGGTGTTTCAGGTCGTTCTACTAGTGGGGGTATTAGATCAATCCTTCTAGGTTGCCTAATCCATAGGCCATCTCTAAAGGTGCATCTAAGTGACTTTAGGAGACTTCTGTTTATTGTGTTATATCTATCAACTTGCATTATTTCCTCATCAGATGACACATAAATGTCATGGGCAATAATTAATTTAGTGATCAACCCGCCATATGACAACATTAAGTCTCTAGAGAAAATTTCTATCATGTGTTGTCTAATCAAATAACCAAAGCAATTGTTTTGTCTAGCCATGATCCAATACATCGTACTTAGTTCTAACATACTAATCTCATCAAGGTGAAACTGTTTCGGAAGTAGAATACTTAAAATGATGTGATGAAGTAATTTCGAATTAAAAGGTAATAAGTGCTCGTAGCTTTTAGGAATGATGCCTAGGTTAGGATTAGCAAAGATCGTCTCTAAGGTTTCGGAGTGGGTTGCTCCGATTGCATCCATGTCCCATTGGCCTTTGAAATAACATCATTTATTCTTTTCTTTAATTCAAAGTAGCTCACATATAGTACGATCAGAAATCTGAATTGTGGTTCCTAAAATATAGGTAGTTAAAACATCATCTTCAATACTCATGTTAGCATAGAATAGCTTAACCAACCTAGGGTGGATTGGTTCATTAATTTGCAAGATAGGTAAAATATTTAGATCGGCAAACCATCTAATGGGCTCTAGGTTTCCTAGTTCACCTAGATCAACATGTTTTCCCTTATGTATGACTTTATAATCAAAATTTAGGTACCTTAAAGCTACCTCATTAGATCTAAAGAGGATTGGGTCAAATGAATCTCCTTCCAACCTTTTCCCTTTGCCTCTTGATGATTTTTTAGGAGCCATATCTATTCATGATGAAGGAAACAAAAGGAAACAATAAGGAAAAGACAAGTAAATGTGAAGAGAAGAGAAAATTATAGATTTTACCTTCTTTGAGTTTCCTAGGGAGGTGAGGAGCTTGAATCAAGAGAAAGCCTTTGTTAGCCCTTTTGGAGGAAGAAGAAATGGAGAGGAGAGACTTGGAGGGGTTGGAGGAGGAAGAGGGACTAAAAAAAAAAGGGTTGGGGTTGGTTCTGTTGAATCTCGGATTTTGATGATGAAACTAATTGAGTGTGATTTGTTGTCTAACTGCGTGTTGAGTTACGCAGGTCTACTATCGGCAGGAGGCTTCGTACGTCGGGCATCGGGCCAAGAAGTGCGGAGTTGCGCCATGGATATCGAGTTTGTTTGTGCAGGAGTAACTACGAAAGGGATGAAGACGTAAAGCGAAATCAAGGGCCGAAGTCAAGTGCGATGAATCGTTGGGAGTTCGCGAGCTTGACAAGAAAGATCGAAGCTTGCCAAAGAAGCTCGGGGAACTTCGCCAAAATCATCGTGAGTCAGAGAGCTTGCGGGAGTCCGCAGGATGGTTTCCGAGGATCATCGGAAGACCGGAAGTTCGCGGGCTCGGCGGAAGAAGACTTGACTTGCGGACTTTGTAATAGCTTAGGAAACGTCTTTAAAATTTGTAGTTAGCACATATTTTGGGTTAGGATTAGATAACCCAAAGTGGGGGGCCATTGGGCCTTGATTAGGATAAGTTTGGGCCAAAATTTTGGCCCAAACCTACGTGCATGCTGTGTAGCTGTGACGCTGGCATGTGCCCTAGTAGCATGCTTGTAGCAGGCTACTGTGCAGCGGCGCTGCTCTGTAACGGCGGTGGAACCGCTGGGAAACTGTAACGCGCCACATGCGTCGATCAAGCGCGTCAGTGATCTCCGCCCTCAGCAGTGTACCGCCTCACATTGGAACTCCAAATTTATTTGAAATTTTGACCCCAAGTTGAATCCACTTTGGATCTATAAATACCCCTCCCTTTCCCGGTGAAAGGGAACCCTTTTGAGCAAAAAAGTCTAAGTCTTGAGTTCTTGAAGTGTGTTGTAAAGTCTTGCTTTTGCTAGTGTTCACCTTCTTCCCTTTCTTGAGAGATCTTGTACAAGTGTGAACATATTGTAAAGGGTTGTAAAGGGGTGTTTGATCCTTCCCCTACAAAGAGATTGCTAGTGGTAGAGGAGCCTCATCGTAAAGGCTTCAAGAGTGGATGTAGGTCATTTGACCGAACCACTATACATCCTTGTGTTCATGAATGTGTGAGTGCTTACTTTCTTGAAGCATTTCTTTACTTTGCTGCAAGTTATTTAGTTCATACTTATTTCCCTTAAGCAAGCAATTTCTTTCAAGCTCTCTTTCATCAAATCGAGATTTTCCCTACGAGCGTGAGTTTTAGCAAATCGGATTCAAGAAAACTGTTTTAATCCGCTGCACTAATTCACCCCCTCTTAGTGCTCGATCCTAACAATTGGTATCGAGCCACGTTCTTTCTCTTTCGGATTTACACCGTGAGAAATGGCTCTAAATGGTTTTCAAGAGGGCTTTTCGGTTTTAGTCCACCGTTCTTTAGCAGTTCGGACTACATATTGGAAAACTCGAATGAGAGTTTTCATGCTTTCAATGGATTTGGATTTGTGGAACATCATCGAAAATGGTTTTCAACCTTCCTCTAAACCGACGAGCAGAATGGTCGGTTTTGGAGAAAAGGTCATTTTCTTTAAGCAAAGGCTATGAATGCCTTATTTTGCGCTTTGAACAAACGAGTTCAATCGGATTTCTATGTGCGAAAGCGGCTTTTGACATTTGGCGAACTCTTGAAATCACGCATGAGAGAACTAGTAGAGTTAAAGACTCGAAAGTAAACCTCTTGTTGCATGATTTTGAGCTCTTCCAAATGACACCAAGCGAATCTATCGACGATATGTACACCCACTTCACGGATGTCGTCAATAGCTTGAAAAGTCTTGGTAAAAGTTTTTCGAATTTTGAACTCACTAACAAGATCTTAAGATCCCTTTCAAAATGGTGGGATCCTAAAATAATGGTGATTCAAGAATTAAAGGATCTAAATAATTATTCTATTGATGAACTCATTGGGTCTTTAAAGACCTATGAAATGAGTTTCTTGGAGCGTTTAGAACATCATGAACATGATGAACAGGATCACCTTCTAAAGAACAAGAAGGTTTTGAATATCGGACAAATGGATGCCACTTGAGTGATGACTCAAGTGATGAGGACAATGAGGACATTGAACACATAACAATGAATGTTAACAAGTTCATTAAACAAAAATTAAAAAACACAAATGAACTTGAACGGAGAAAGAGGCCAAAGAAGAAGAAGAAGGCTTGGAAAGAAGAATCAAGAGAAGAAGGAGCAAACTACGCTTTAATGGACTTCGACAATGAGGTAAGTAACTTAACTTTCTTGAATTATTTTGAAATTACTTGATGATTTCCATGAATGCTTAACTTAGTTTGTAGGATTTTTTTTATGCTTTTCTTGTGTTTTTAGAAATTAAAAAAATTTCGAAATTATACTATGCTTTTCTTTATAGTATTTTTGAAAAGTAAACATATGAATGATGTAAGATTTGTGATAATCCATGCATATGTATCTTGATGGTTTACATTGTCTCCAAATATAATGCTTGATGATTTTATATCATGCATGAGCTTTTGAAGTAATAAAATGTTATATTATGATGATGAAACATATTTTTCAATTTATAAATAGATGCATGATTTTGGCAAAAATTTGAACATGGCCTTTTAACATAAAAATTGAAAGTGTGCTATCATTTTTACATATTTGGTCTTGACGATTTTATGACTAAGCTTGTGTTTTATTTTGATACATGTTTTCATAAAAATTTTGAATATGCTCACATCAAATTGCTTAAAATGAAAATATTTTTTTTCTCATTCTATTGAGATGAATGAATTCATGTTATGAGTCTTGTGAATCTCATAAAAATAAAAACATGATGAATACTTTAAAAAATGTGCCTCATGTTTTCGGTCTTAATGATTTCTCTTGAAATATGCTCTTTGGACCTATATGAAAAACATGAATATACTCATATGAACGTCAAATCACTTGAAATGGAACACATAAAAATGAGAAATTACACTATCATGATGCTTTACGTGTAATGCTTTTGATCTTAATAGGCTAAATGACAACTTGTATTTCAAATTTATACAATGATGGCTTCCATATAAATGTTTGAACATACATTATGAAATCATCATTGAAATGAAAATATTAAAAGTTTGTTATCATGCTTAATGATTTTGTGATATCATATCTTGATGACAAACTCATGTTTCAGTTTTAAAATTTGATACTCATCTTTTGAAACATGAGTACACTTACATGAAACAAATAACTTAAAATGAAACACATTATCATGATATATTGAAACTCATGTCTTGAAATAATGTGTTATTTTTGTCTTGATAATGCCTTATGAGATTTTGCCTTTACATCTTGAACTTTCATGCTTATCTTGGTATATAAAGACAAAGGCATATTTAGATGAAAGAATTACTTGAAAAGAGAATTTTCCAAATGAAATATAACTTATCTCTTGTTTCACGAAACTATGGTTTTGAATTACTTTTATGAGATCATCATCTTGATAACTTGAGTTTTTTTATCTCTATACTCTCTTATGTTTCTCCCATGTTATATAAAGAAAAATATAAATTATTTTCTATTAACTTATTGATACTCAATTTGAGAAAATATGTTTTGATGATTGAAACATTGTATGTGCAATTTGAACTTTTCTCTCATGTTTCAATACCACTTTATATGCTTCATGACATGATAATTGAAATATTGATGTAGACTTTTGATATATCACTTGTCATGATTAATGCATATAGCTAGCATTTTAAATCTCTAAAATGATTTTGATTATGAGTTTTGAGTTGACAAATTGAGCTTGAATGATTTTTCTTTTAACGATTCTTGAATCTTTTGGAATTATGACTTATTAAGACATATTTAATGCTTGAATCAAGTTTTAAACGACTTCATTTAGCTATAAAGAAATTTTATTGAAATCATGATCTTGCAAATTATAACTTGAAGTTCTTTATAAATCAAGATCGTTTGTATCTTATCTTTTGATTTCTTGGAATTCAATACTTGAATTTTTATGAATTTGTGATCTTGATATCTTGATTCTTATGAAATGTAATCTTGATGAAAAATCTTATACATGAATCAAGTTACTCTTTATGCATCATGATTCTAGGTTGCATATCTTTTATCATGGCTTGAAAGTGAATGAAAAGAAAATATGTTAGCACTTGTAATCATGATTTAATCCTTGATATTGATATGCTTTTATATATCATGATTCTTGGTTGTATGACATTTATTTTGAATTAAAAATTAATAAATATGAATTTTGATCTTGCTAAAAATAAAATTATGAATCATGAATGATATCTATTGGTTTTGATCCTTGATGAATTTATATATTGATATCCGTCATGACATGATTTCTTTGCATTGTTGTCTTATTTGCATCATGTAATGATTGAACAATTGATGTATATTTTTATTGATGCAAACTTTTAATTGATATGAAAAATGGCTTGTATAATGATTGAAATTTTTAGCCATTTAGTCCTCCCTTCTTTTTGAAAAAGACAAAGGGGGAGAAAAATTGCTACCTTGCAATTTCACAAGAAGAAGAAGGATTGCTATTTCAAAGGATGCAAATATTGCAAAACTTCAAAATTTTGAAATGTTAAATGCCTTTATGTTTGTATGTTTAAATGAAAAGTTAGCATATATGTTTAAGGTGATCATACATAATTGCTAGCTCATTGCAAACAAAAGTTGATAGCTTGCAAAGGTGAAACTTAGTTACGAAAGAGAAGAATTGAAAGGAAGCTAACTTGCGTGTCGCAAAGTATGTTAGCTTGCTTATCATTATTGATTGCTTGCTTATCATCTTTTTATCTCATATCTTGATTTTTGACTCCCTTAAATTCATGACTTAATATGCTAAAAATTTATATTGTAAATTTTTATTTTGTCATGATCAAAGCATTAGCTATTTGTACTCCACTTTTGACAAAACAAAGGGAGAAGAATTATTGCTAGCTTATGTATTGCAAAGAAAAATTTTGCTAGCTAGAACATGCAAAGGAAGCAAAGAAAGTGCAACTTGCACATCTCAACAAGTGAAAATTATCATCATTGCCCATCTTTGAAACTTGTTATGATTGAATGGTATTATTTGATGTTGTATGATGTGATTAATAGCTAGTATGTTTATAATATTTGCATATCCTTGAAAACTAGCTATAATGTTACTTCTCCTTTTTGTTGATGACATAGGGGGAGAAGTAGATTGATGACTTCATGCATTGTATTGAATATTTTATATATTTGCATGATGGTTTGATGTATTCTCTTAACATGAATGATGAATGTTGCTTGGATTATATATTTTATATATTTGCATGATGGTTTGATGTATTCTCTTAACATGAATGATGAATGTTGCTTGGATTTGGGATAATCCAAGTATTCTATCAATGGCATATTGATAGGGGGAGTTTGTGCTAAACTCCGGGGAGTTATGGTTAACTCGTTACCATCATTAGTTGTCATCATCAAAAGGGGAGATTGTTGAATCTCGGATTTTGATGATGAAACTAATTGAGTGTGATTTGTTGTCTAGCTGCGTGTTGAGTTATGCAGGTCTACTATCGGCGGGAGGCCGTCGTCCGGGCATCGGGCCAAGAAGTGCGGAGTTGCGCCATGGATATCGAGTTTGTTTGTGCAGGAGTAACTACGAAGGGATGAAGGCGTAAAGCGAAATCAAGGGCGAAGTCAAGTGCGATGGATCGTTGGGAGTTCGCGGGCTTGACAAGAAAGATCGAAGCTTGCCAAAGAAGCTCGGGAACTTCGCCAAAATCATCGTGGAGTCCGAGCTTGCGGGAGTCCGCAGGATGGTTTCCGAGGGATCATCGGAAGACCGCCGGAAGTTCGCCGGAAGCTCGACGGAAGAAGACTTGACTTGCGGACTTTGTAATAGCTTAGGAAACGTCTTTAAAATTCGTAGTTAGCACATATTTTGGGTTAGGATTAGATAACCCAAAGTGGGGGCCCATTGGGCCTTGATTAGGATGAGTTTGGGCCAAAATTTTGGCCCAAACCAAACCAGCTACGTGCATGCTCGTAGCATGCGTAGCATGCTCGTAGCATGCTATTGTAGCTATGTACTATAGCAGGCTCTGTGGCATTATCAGCCAGTGTGGAACCGCTCAAGCGTAGCACAGCACCGCTACTCTCGCTGGAATCGCTGGTCATGGTCAATCACTCACCCCGTGATCTCAGATCACGCCGGGCCGCCGTACGACGCCGTGGGCCGACTGTGTGTGACACTGGCCATTGGAACTCCAAATTTATTTGAAATTTGGATTGAATCCACTTTGGATCTATAAATACCCCTCCTTTCCCGGTGAAAGGGAACCCTTTTGAGCAAAAAAGTCTAAGTCTTGAGTTCTTGAAGGTTGTTGTAAAGTCTTGCTTTTGCTAGTGTTCACCTTCTTCCCTTTCTTGAGAGATCTTGTACAAGTGTGAATATCCTGTAAAGGGTTGTAAAGGGGTGTTTGATCCATCCCCCTCAAAGAGATTGCTAGTGGAAGAGAGGAGCCTCATCGTAAAGGCTTCAAGAGTGGATGTAGGTCATTTGACCGAACCACTATACATCCTTGTGTTCATGAATGTGTGAGTGCTTACTTTCTTGAAGCATTTCTTTACTTTGCTGCAAGTTATTTAGTTCATACTTATTTCCCTTAAGCAAGCAATTTCTTTCAAGCTCTCTTTCATCAAATCGAGATCTTCCTACGAACGTGAGTTTTCGCAAATCGGATTCAAGAAAACGGTTTTAATCCGCTGCACTAATTCACCCCCCCCCCTCTTAGTGCCGCTCGATCCCTAACAGGTTCTACCACCGACCCTAACACCTCCTTAAGTATGGGGGTATTCGAGCGGTACTACCACCAACCAAGCGGTGCTACCGCCTCGGAGCCGAGTACCCAGGGGTACTACCACCGGTTCTGACAGTGCCACCGCTGGCACAAAAAAAATATATATATATATTTTAAATTCATATTTTTGTTTTCATGAGTTGAATTGAGATAAGATGTTAACTTAGATCACTCTTCGAAATAGAAAATTAGAATGAGGGAGGCAAATCCGCAAAAGCCAAATTTTTGTAAAATCCACGAAAGCTGAAAGAAAATATATATAGTGCTGCTCATTCACAAGGATAATTTAACATGCCTATTTCCCTCCTAATGAAGTCAAATTGTTCTTCATTTAAGGGTTTCATAAAAATGTCCACTAATTGATGTTTTGTATCAATAAATTCAAGAGTGATATCGTTACTGTTAACATGATCTCGTATAAAGTGATGTCTTATGTCAATATGCTTAGTTCTAGAGTGTTGAATAGGATTTTTGGTTAGACAAATAGCACTTATATTATCACATTTTATGGGAATGTTATTTAAATGAATTCCATAATCTTCTAGTATATTTTTCATCCAAATGACTTGTGCACAACATGCACTTGCGGCTATGTATTCGACTTCCGCCGTAGATAGTGCAACCGAATTTTTTTTTCTTAGAAGTCCAAGAAACAAGTGCATGTCCTAAAAATTGACATGTTCCGGATGTGCTCTTTCTATCTATTCTACATCCACCAAAATCCACATCTGCATAGGCTTTTAAATCAAAGTTATCAGATTTTGGATACCATAATCCTAGATTAGGAGTACCTTTAATATATCTAAGAATTCTTTTAATGGCTTTAAGGTGAGACAACTTAGGATTAGCTTAAAATATCACACAAAGTCCTATGCTAAATATGATATCTGGTCTAGTTGCAGTAAGATAGAGCAAACTACCTATCATCCCCCTATATGTCTTTTGATTAAAATTTTCTTCACTTTCATCTAAGTCTAACTTGGTGGAAGTACTCATTGGAGTGTTAATGGCTTTTGAACCATCCATATTAAATTGTTTGAACAATTCTAATATATATTTGGATTGATTATGGAATATGCCATTACTAAGTTATTTAATTTGTAATCCAAGAAAGAAGGTTAATTCTCCCATTAGACATATCTCAAATTCATGACTCATACACTTGGCAAAAGATTCACGTAGTGATTCATCCGAAGAACCAAAAATAATGTCATCAACATAAATTTGAACAATAAGAAAATTATTTTCAAAATGTTTGATAAATAATGTAGTGTCAACCTTGTCTTTTGTAAAATTATTTGAAATAAGAAAGGAGCTAAGCCTTTCATACCAAGCTCTAAGAGCTTGTTTTAGTCCATAGAGAGCCTTAGTTAATTTAAACACATGATTAGGAAGAAAAGAATTTTCGAATCCGGGTGGTTGTTCAACATATACTTCTTCGGAAATAAAGCCATTTAAAAAAATACTTTTGACATCTATTTGAAATAGTTTAAAATTATTACTACTAGCATAGGCAAGAAGCATCCCGATGGCTTCTAATCTTGCCACAGGAGCGAAGGTCTCTTCATAATCAATACATTCTTCTTGGTTGAAACCTTTGGCCACTAATCTAGCCTTGTTTCTAACCATAATACCGTATTCATCTTGCTTGTTTCTAAAGACCCATTTAGTACCAATAACTAAATGGTCATTAGGTCTAGGAACAAGCTTTCATACCTCATTCTTCTCAAATTGATTTAACTCTTCTTACATTACGATGACCCAAGAATCATCTTTCAAGGCATCATCAATGCATTTTGGTTCAACTTGAGAAAGAAAAACGGCATGGGTACAAAAATTCTTAAATAAAGAACGAGTTTGAACCCCTTTAGATGTATCTCCTATAATTAACTCCTTGGGATGGGCATCTACATACTTCCATTCCTTGGGTAAGGAAATTTGGGAAGAAGATGTATCCAAGTTGTCATTTTGAGGAGAGGGTTCATTCAAATTCAAATCATTAAAACCAAGATCATCATCAAAATCTTTTTTCTTAGATTCGACAAATTCATTAAAAACCACATAAATAGATTCTTCTATAACTAAGGTTCTTTTGTTGAAAACCCGAAAAGCTTTAGAAATAGAAGAGTAACCAAGAAAGATGCCTTCATCGGATTTAGCATCAAATTTTCCTAAGACATCCTTTTCATTTAAAATAAAGCATTTGCAATTGAAAACTTTAAAGTAAGAGACATTGGGTTTTTTATTATTCCATAATTCATATGAAGTCTTAGATAGGGATGGTCTTACTAGAACTCTATTCATAACATAGCAAGCCGTGTTCACGGCTTTGGCCCAAAAATATTTTGGTAAATTATATTCATTTAACATGGTTCTAGTCATTTCTTCCAAATTTCTATTTTTTCTTTCCACTACTCCATTTTGTTGAGGATTCCTTGGAGTAGAGAAGTTATGGTATATCCGTTTATTTCACAAAAATTTTAGAAGTCATGGTTTTGAAATTCACCACCGTGATCACTCCGAATTGATGAAATCATGAAACCTTTTTCATTTTGAGTGAGTTTATAAAATTTAGAGAAACATTTGAAATAATCACTTTTGTGAGCCAAGAAATAGGTCCAAGTATATCTACTATAGTCATCCACAATTATGAAGGCATATTTGCTACCTCCTAGGCTTGTTATGTCAATTGGTCCAAATAAGTCCAAATGGATCAATTGCAATGGTCTAGTGGTGCTAATTTGATTTTTTGATTTGAAACTAGTTTTTATTTATTTTCCTAGTTGACATGCATCACATACTTTGTCCTTGACAAACTTCATATTGGGGATTCCTCATACTGACTCTCTAGATGAAATCTTAGATATTAGTTTCATGCTTGCATGGCCTAATCTCCTATGCCAAAGCCAAGTATCATCATTCAAAACCGAAAAACACATTTCATTACTTAGTTCATCAATACTAATGGTGTAGACATTGTTTTATTTTAAAGCAATCATGGATATATTATTGTTTGGTTCATACTCAACTAAGTAGTAGCTAATAAAAACCCTATGAGATTATAATAAACCTCACCTAGCCATCTCTATTCTATAAAGAAGAATGGCTAGGGTTTATAGTTGGGCCTTTGGGCTTCCTAGGCACCGCCCCCCTTTACTAGGCTGATCGACTAGGGTTGAGGGCAAAAGGGATATTTTACTTAGGAAGCAGCCACTAGGGCTAAGGTTTGGAGTCCTATATAAGCATGTAGCCTCCACCTCTTTTGAATAAGAAAGATCAATCTACAATTGCTGCCACCAGGCCGACTACTTGGAGGGTGGAACCCCTATAGCGTTCCAAGGGTTGATCCCCCTCAAAGATGAATCTACATAGAATTCCTTTGGGGTTCTATCATCTAGTATCAGAGCAGCGATCTTGCTGCTTTTGTTGCCATCCCTGTTACCCACCATCAACCAAGCAATTCCCATAATTACTCTTGATGTCATCATCTCCACCGTCATCTTCTGTCGTAGATCAAATCAATCTACTATCGCCACCTCCAATTGCATCAGAGATCTGGTATTCTCCTATCACTAATACCTTTTGCTGCTGTAATTTTCCATTCAAAATACTAAAAAAAATTCTTGCTATCTATCCCTTGCTGTGAATTCCTTTCGTCGTAAAAGTTATCATCTTTGCGAATGAAGGATTGCTGTAGAAAATTTTAGCCGCATATTGCTACCTTTAAATCGATCTATTTGCTATCCATTTTGAATGAAATTTCTTGTGCACTTCATAGATCATCTTGGCTTTCATCTATGATTGATCTATCATGGAATTCATCTATGAAACATTCTTGTGTTGTTGCAAATTTTCATCGCAATCACTAGAATTTTTCGACGAGAATTCTGCTATCATAACTTTCACTGATTTCTTTGCTATTATATTGCCAAAATTTTCTTGATCCAATTTATCATCATTGCTATTATCGAAACCAAGATTTTGCTATCAAATCCTCTCCTTAAATCTCTAGGTTTTTGCTGACAATTCATCGAGAAACCATTGTTTCTTTGACGACAATTCTGCTCTTATAAGACAGCACATATTTGCAGCAACTTCTATTGATTTCTGTCAAATCTTTGCTGCCATCTACCATAAATCTAAAACCCTCTTCCCTTTCATCCACTACCATCATAGCCCCAAAACTCCATCAAACCGCACCCAAATTAGCCATAAAACAAGTCTAAACTATAGCCTACATCCACCAATCCACCAACCCTTTTGGCCACCACTTCTCTCAACCAATTCATGCCTTTAACCCAACAACAAAAGTGAGATCTTAACATTCAGATTTAGAGGCATATACTATGACATTTAAGGAGGTAATTAATGCTAAATTCAAAGCTTTCAAGATACGAATGAAAGATAAGATTTGGACTCTCTTTGCTAAACTCAGTTTGGGTCGACCACCGAGCCCGAATAAATTACATCAAGGAGAGAGCTCTGACTAAAGAGATGACTTCTAGGAGAGGGAAGGCTCTATGACCGATCCCTATTATCCACGTATGAGGGTGGACTTCCCTAGACCTGATTGGTTGGATCTCGTGCGTAGAGCGATATTTTCAGTACCACAAAACTACGAACGCATCTATGGTGGAAATTGTGGCTATACATCTTGAAGGAGATGCCATATAGTAGTTTGATTGGTTTAAATACCCTCATGGAGTCCTCTCATGGTGACAATTCAAAGAAGGACTGCTTATCCACTTCGGACCAACCGATTACGAGAACATTGACGAACAACTAGCAAAGATCCAATAAACCTCCACCGTCCAAGAGTATCAAACCAGGTTTGAAAGGTTATCTAATCAAACTCGTGATTGGTCTAAAAAATAGCTACTATGGATGTTTATTGAGGGTTTGAAGCTGGAGATCCGGGGAGAAGTTAAAGTTCGACAATCGTATACGCTTATGGTAGTCATCTCTTTCGCATGACTTCAAGAGGAGCGATTGAACCATGAAGCCCGGAGGACTAGGGTCACTCCCCGACCAGCAATATCGAAGCCCTCAGCCCCCCTACTATTAGCCAAACCTCTGCACCAAAAAAGTTGACAAGAGAAGAGCTTCGGGAGTGATCTACATAGGGGTTATGCTGGCATTACGATGAGCCATGGAGCCGCGAGCATCGCTGTAAAAAAGGTAGACTTTTTATGATTGAACCAGTGGAAGAAGAGGTCATTGAACACCCAGAAGAGAGCCTTGAACATAAAGAAGAAGATGCAGAAGAAGAGCCACAACTGACCAACTTTATGATACATGTGCTAGTTAGCTACTCAAATCCGCAAACAATGAAAGTTGGAGGCCTTCTCAAACAATAATCGATCACTGTTCTCATCGACATGGGCAGCACTAATAACTTCCTAAATTGTAAGGTTGCTGCTCGGATAGTAGTCCATATTGAAGGTTGTAGCAAGTTTGACGTAAAGGTTGCCGATGGTCGAATTCTAAAGTGTGACCAAAGATGCCCGCAGGTGAAACTATTACTGCAAGACCAAGAAATTGTCATCAACTTTTTACTCCTACCAATTGATGATTATGAGGCCATGCTAAGTATAGAATAGCTAACGATGCTAGGTGATGTCTCTTGGAACTTTTCAAAATTAATTATGAAATTCTACTACAAAGGCAAACAGGTTATCCTACACGGGAAGCATGAAAGCAACGTAACCACCGTTTTGACCCAACGGATAGAGAAAGTTTTACACAAGATAAATGGTGATTTTTTGATGCATCTCCAGTAGCAACTAGATGGGAAGAAAATAGAAATTGAAGATCAAAATCTCACCTAATTACTTGATGAATTTGATAATGTTTTTGTTGAACCACACGGTCTTCCTCCTACTCGGCAACATAACCATCGAATTCCAATTCTTTCAGGCAAACCACTAGTGAACACTCAACCGTATTACTATCCTCACCTCCAAAAGGATGAAATTGAGAAGATTGTAAAGGAGATACTTGAAACAGGGGTGATTCGGCCAAGCTACAACCCCTATTCCTCACCGGTGCTACTTGTACGCAAAAAGGATGAAACTTGGCAGATGTGCATCAACTACCGAGCTCTAAATAGCATCACCATCAAAGATAAGTACCCAATATCAATGGTGGATGAACTTCTTGATGAGTTAAAAGGAGCTCGAGTCTTCATAAAGTTGGACCTCCGATTCGGTTACCACCAAATTCGGGTATGTGAAGATGACATTCCAAAAACTACTTTTCGCACACATAACGGCCATTATGAATTCTTGGTAATGCCTTTTGGAATCACTAATGCTCCTTTAACCTTCCAAAGTCTCATGAATGATATTTTTCAAAGCTTTCTTCGTAAATTTGTGCTGGCATTTTTCGATGATATTCTCATTCACAACCCTTCTCTTGAGACTCACTTTCAGCACTTGCGGTATGTTCTAACGATCCTTCGGGAGATTACTCTTTTTGTTAAGCTATCAAAGTGTAACTTTCTCTATAAAAAGTAGAGCACCATGGGCACATAATATTAGGAGTGGCAGTAGATCCAATAAAAATTAAAGCAATGCAGGGCTGGATGAAACCTACAAATGTGAAATTGCTGCATGGGTTCCTTGGACTAATGGGCCACTACCAAAAATTTGTAAGGTCTATGGGAAGATCAATGCACTCTTCACTTCTCTACTGAAAAAGATGTATTCCAATGGTCAAACGAAACCTCCGTTGCCTTCGATAAACTTAAGTCAGCCATGACGACGACCCCGGTGCTAGTACTACCAAATTTCAGTCGGCCCTTCTACTAGTTATATGTGCCCTACAAGCCAATCACATGAGTGATAGCACTTGTGACTTGATATGCACTTTTTCTCTTTGCATATTATTAGGCGTTTTATCACTTTATCTTGCGTGTTGCATATATTGTGATATCCTTGGATCTGTGCAATGAGAATCGGATCGTGATGAGATCACATTAATGAGACCGATTCATATTTAAATACAGACCCTAAATTATCCTAGTCATAGGTTACTCGAGAAAGACATCGAGATAACCAGATAGATTGGTGTGCTATATACCCATCCATATGATGAAGGTGGATGGTCTCATAGCTACTCGTGTGGGGACACTAAGGGTACAGTGCAGGTGCTCATTGGGGAATGAGTTCACTAATTGATCCACCTATGGAATGCTGAATGGTTATTGATACCTCACGTTAGACAGCGATTCCGTAGTCCTAGTAATGTATCTAGTCCTTAGACTTGAGATACCAAGGATGTCCTGTATGAGTACTCCACTCTTTGATACCAGACTTACAGGTTTGGAAAGTTCCAGATCTAATACAACCGGTTATTGGGAGTGGTAGCCAACCTTACGAGGGCTATTGAGTGTTAATAGAGGATCATCCACTCTCAATATCATAAGAGGAATATCTCGTGTATTCTTACCCGAATAAATCCTTGGCCAAGGTTATTCGGATTGAGAGAGAAAGAGTTCTCCAGGAGAATCCGATAAGAGCAAGACTTGAGTAGAGACCGTATGGGCCTGATAGCACCATGCCTGGTATAGGGTCTCTGGGATATTAGATGGATAAGGGACTATAGATATATGGTAACTGAGGACAGATAAGTCCAAAGGATTGGATTGCCCTGTATTGTCTGGGGGCTGTGGCATAGTGGCCTAGTACGTTCGTAATCGATGAGTTGGGTGAATTATTATAGAGATAATAATTCACTAAGTCAGAAGGAGTTCTGAGAAGTATGGCTCACGGCTAGCTTGATATTGGGCCTAGAGGGTCACACACATATGGTAGGCGTTGCGATGAGTAGAGATTAGGATATGAGATATCCGCCAGAGCCCCTAACTTATTGGATATCCATTAAACCCCTGAATTATTGGATCCTAAGAAGAGATCCAATAATTGCTAATAAGAGATTATTGGGTAGAGACCCACTAATCCAAGATGCTTGGGTAATTGGATAGGGATCCAATACCCAACAGGGCAAGATCCATTAGGGTTTACAAGGGGCCTTTATAAATAGGAGGGAACCAAAGCTCTATAAGCTGAGGGTTTCTTTTGATAGCCACCTTCTGTTTTTCTCTTCCTAGAGAGGTACATCGTCGTAGTCCCTATCGTGTAGATACCACTAGAGAGGAGGATGCTTGACCTCCTTCATCCTTCCTACAGATCTGTAAGGATTCAGGGATATATGATCTCCCTAGGTATTTTCTTTTACATATGCAATTTTCATGGATTTGTTTTGACGCACCGATCTTCACACGACGATAGAACCTTTCTACAGGAATCTGGGGTGTTTTGTTTTTGTTCTTTCGCTGTGCATGAGATGTCACTCCCCAGAAGGATTTCCAACACCTTCATCATTGAGGCCGATGAATCTGGAGTCAGAATTGGAGCCGTTCTCATGCAAGATGATCGACCACTTGTTGGGAAATCCGTCAAGGGAGCGACATCATATGTGCAGCGGAAGAATAGAAAATAAAAAACCCCAGATTTCCTATAGAAAGTTTTTGTCATTATACGAAGATCGGTGCATCAAAACAAATCCACGAAAAATTACACGTGTAAAAGAAAGTACCTAGGGAGATCGTATATCCCTGAATCCCTACAGATCTGTAGGGGAGGATGAAGGAGGTCAAGCGTCCTCCTCTCTAGCGGTATCCACACGATAGGAACTGCGACGATGCGCCTCTCTCTCTGGGGAGAGGAGAACAGGAGGTGGCTTCCAAAAGAAAACCCTCAACCTATAGAGCTTTGGTTCCCTCCTATTTATAGAGGCCCCTTGAAAACCCTAATGGATCTTTTGCCCTATTGGGTATTGGATCTCCATCCAATTACCCAAGCCTCTTGGATTAGTGGGTCTCTACCCAATAATCTCTTATTAGCAATTATTGGATCTCATCTCAGGATCCAATAATTTAGGGGCTTAATGGATATCCAATAAGATAGGGGGTTCAGCGGATATCTCATATCCGAACCTCTACTCGTCGTGACACCTACCATATGTGTGTGACCCTCTATGCCCAATATTGAGCTGGCCATGACTCATACTTGGCAGAACTCCTTCTGACTTAGTGAATTATTATCTCTATAATAATTCACCCAACTCATCGACTGCGGACGTATCAGGCCACTACGCCGCGGCCCCCAAACGATACAGTGGAATCTAATCCTTTGGACATATCTATCCTCAGTTACCATGTATCTATAGTCCCTTATCCATCTAATATCCCAAAGACCTTATAACGGGCATGGTACTGTCAGGCCCATACGGTCTCTCCTCGAGTCTTGCTCTTATTGGATTCTCTCGAAAAATTCTTTCTCTCTCAATCCGAATAACCTTGGCCAAGGATTTGTTCGAGCAAGAACACATGGGATATTCCTCTCATGATACCGAGAGTGGATGATCCTCTATTAACACTCAATAGCCCTCGTAAGGTTGGCTACCACTCCCAATAACCGTCTATACTAGATTTGGAACTTTCCAAACCTATACGTTCGGTATCAAGAGTGGAGTACTCATACAGGACATCCTTGGTGTCTCAAGTCTAAGGACCAGATACACTACTGGGACTATGGAATCGTTATCTGACGTGAGGTATCAATAACCATCCAGCATTCCGTAGGCGGATCAATCAGTGAACTCATTCCCCAATGAGCACCTGCATTGTACCCTTAGTATCCCCACACGAGTAGCTATGAGACCAGCCACCTCTATCATATAGATGGGTATATAACACACTAGTCTATCCGGTTATCTCGATATCCTTTTCGAGTAACCTATGACCAGGATAATTTAGGGTCTGTGTTTAAAGGTGAATCAGTCTCATTATCGTGATCTCATCACGATCCGATTCCCGTTGCACAGATCCAAGGACATCTGAATATATGCAACACGCAAGATAAAGTGATAAAATACCTAATACTACGCAAAGAGAAAAAGTGCATATCAAGTCACAAGTGCCATCACTCATGTGATTGGCTTGAAGGGCACATATGACTAGTAATCTCCCACTTGGCCTAAAGCCAATCACATACATGTCTGATCCCTATCAGACCTCTGTGACACTTAAAGATAATCTGAGTCAATGGCTTTGTCAGTGGATCTACAATGTTATCTTCGGATGGAACTCTTTCCACTACTACATCTCTTCCAGCCATGATCTCTCTAATAAGTTGGAACCTCCTCAAAACACTTCTGATAAGACCCGAATTCCCTTATTTAAGTAATTACCCTATATTTGTCACAATATAAGGGAATTAACTCCTCGCTGCTCAATATGACTCCCAAATATGTGATGAACTTCTTCATCCAGACTCCCTACTTTGCTGCCTCTACCGCAGCAATGTATTCCGCCTCTGTGGTCGAGTCAGTAGTAGTATCTTGCTTGGAACTCTTCCAACATACTGCTCCTCGATTTAGGGTGAACACATACCCTGAATTAGACTTGCTATCATCGACATCGGACTGGAAGCTCGAGTCTGTTTAGCCCTCAACCCTAAGGCTACTACCTCCATATACCAGTAAAAGATCCTTAGTCCTTCCAAAGTACTAAGGATGCTTTTTATTACTTTCTAGTGCTCCAAGCCTGGATCTGCTTGATATCTGCTCGTGACACTCAGAGCATACGCTATATCAGGCCTGATACATAGCATAGCATGTATGATAGATCCTATTGCTGATGCATATGGCATTATATCCATGTGTGCCCTTTCTTCAAGAGTCTTTGGGGACATACTCCTAGAAAGTGATTCCATGTCTCATTGGTATGAGACCTCTCTTGGAATTTTCCATGCCAAACCTTTTGACAATGGTGTCTATGTACCTAGACTGGGACAAGCCAAGCATCCTCTTGGATCTATCTCTATAGATCCGTATCCCCAATATGCAGGATGCTTCCCCTAAGTCCTTCATGGAGAAGTGCCTAGATAACCAACTCTTTACTGTAGAGAGCATTCCTACATCATTCCCAATGATCAGGATGTCATCCACATATAATACCAAAAAGGTGATAGTGCTCCCACTTAATTTCTTGTATACACAAGGTTCATCTTCATTCTTAACGAAGTCATAAGATCTGATCGCCACATTAAATCTTATGTTCCAACTTCGAAAAGCTTGCTTCAATCCATAAATGGACCTAAGCAACCTGCACACCTTATCTGGGTTATCCCTAGACACAAATCCCTCAGGCTGTATCATATACACTTCCTCCTCGAGGTTGCCATCCATCTGTCAGATCTCATAATCATAGTGTGCTGTAATAGCCAATAGAATTCGAATGGATTTTAGCATGGCTATAGGTGACAAAGTTTCATCATAGTCAACACCTTGCCTTTGACGATACCCCTTAGCCAATAGCCTTGCTTTATAGGTCTCTACCTTTCAATCTAGTCCAATCTTCTTTTTGAAGATCCACTTGCAGCCAATAGGTACAATACCCTCGGGTGCATTAACTAGGTTCCAAACCTTGTTGGAGTACATGGAATCTATTTCTGAATCCATGGCTTCTTGCCATTTCCCGGAGTCTATGCTCATAATAGCCTCCTCGTAGGTCTGAGGATCAATATCCTCTACATCCTCTCTTTTGATATGTCCCACATATCTCTTAGGAGGATGGAATACTCTATCGGACCTACATAAAGTTAGAACTTATGTGTTAGGTATTTGAACAGATTCTGGAATGGTGCTTGGGCTAGGTTCTCCAACCTCGCTTAACTCTATCATGCTCCCACTGTCTCCACCAAGAATATGTTCCTTCTCAAGGAACACTGCTCTCTTGGCTACAAAGACCTTTCGGTCCTCAGGGTGATAAAAATAATACCCATAAGTTTCTATGGGGTATCCCAAGAACTTGCACCGTTCCGTCCTAGATTTCAACTTGTCAGGGTTGTATCTCTTAAC
Source organism: Musa troglodytarum (assembly GCA_023547065.1). Taxonomy (NCBI): domain Eukaryota; kingdom Viridiplantae; phylum Streptophyta; class Magnoliopsida; order Zingiberales; family Musaceae; genus Musa; species Musa troglodytarum. The sequence continues at coordinate 62,629,109 of CP097502.1, forward strand.
GTGAGTAGGGCAGCCTCAAATCTTAACAATCTTAAGATCGGGCTTCTTCCCATTCCATATCTTATATCGAGTAGACATCACTGACTTGGTTGGAATTCTGTTCATAAGGTAAGCTGCGGTCTCTAGGGCACATCCCTAGAATGAGATAGGTAGGTTGACGAAACACATCATGGAACACACCATGCCTAACAGTGTTCGATTCCTCCTTTCTGATACACCATTAAGCTATGTTGTATAAGGAGGTGTCCATTGGGATAAGATCTCATAGTCTTTGAGGAACTAGGTGAACTCTGTAATCAAGTACTCACCTCCTCGATCTGATCGAAGGGTTTTAATACTCTTTCTTGTCTGGTTCTCCACTTCTCGTTTCCTCTTAGACACACTCAAGATATGTGGAGCTATTTCTAGCATAAATAAATCATTATGCAATGTTCCTCTCATGATGATCTGATCATATAACATTATTGAATAATCATTGTTCTCAAAAATTAATTTATATCCAATAACTGTCAAACATGAAATGAAAATAATATTTTTGATAATAGAAGGAACATAATAGCATGCATCTAATGCAATAATAGCTCCACCAGGAAGATGTAAAGTGACTTTGCCAATAGCCACTGCAGTAACCTTTACTCCATTGCCCATCTTAAGGTCCATCTCGCCTTTGTTCAATCTCCTAGGTCCTGCCTATCACGCCCCTCTGAATTTTAATCTCGTTCAAGAGGTGTGACCCTATCTTAAAATATCCATAACATTAAAATTTTAAGAACAATTCAATCCAGGATCCATTCTAACAATTTGAGGATACTAAGAACCATTCAAATCAATATTTAAACCCTTAAATTCATAATTCGTAAACCTGTACAGTTTCATAAATCATACTCCACTTCATTCATTGATTCATAAAGTCCAAAATTAACTCAACTAAACAACATCCACATCATAAATCCACAAGTGTGGGGAATCCATACAATCTCAAAACCAACCTTTACCACTAGTTCATATCGTTATACAAATTAAACTTAACATTCCAAATCCTGACAGAGAGATTCTTTAATATTTATAAAACACATAAGTTCAGATTTATCATAGACATTTCCTTAAGCACAAAATATTCTTGTACAACAAAACTTATCAACCATTAAAGCTCAAGCCAAAATCTTCTATCATTCCTTCCTCAAAATTTTAGCATGTGATAAGCTAACCTGAAAAAAAGGGTTATATAACAACGGAGTGAGCTACAAAGCTCAGCAAGTGGTAAGCAAATCCAGAACAAAAGGAGAATAGCTTCAAACAAACTTAGTATCCAAATGCAAGGTAGAGATACAAGAATTCATGAATATAGGCTCATTAGATACAGATTTGCAAATGTCATTTCATTCAAATCTATTTGGTTTATAACAAAGGCAATAAAGAGGAATTAGAACTCATCAGATGATGTAAATAGTATTTAGGAGCATATCAATAGTAGAAGAAATATTTCGGAACATATCAATGGCGGAAGAAGCATTTCGGATCATATCAAATGACAACTGAACCATTTCTGAGCATATCAAATAGCATATGGAATAGTTTCAAAACATATTTCAAAGGATAACAATGGCATATGAGATATCTCAAAGCATATTAGAAGAACAAATAAGAAACAGAAGCTCAAATGCCATATCTGATGTACATTCATTTCATTCTCATCCAAAGCGAACATATAAACACATAAGCAATGCTTTGGATAATATATCAGAAACACAGAAGGTGCAGTGGGATCTCAAACAGAATCTCCCACGTCTGGGAGCGTCATACATCCACGTCTGGATGAAGCCAGAGGGGGCCGGCAGAGCATCGCGGGCTCTAAGCATATACCCTTTACCATTTCTGGCAAAGGTCCAAATAATCCCTTTACCATTTCTAGCAAAGGTCCATATCATCCCACAAGACACCAGAGTACAAAAGGATAGTATGAATAATAACATTAGCATATATCGGAAGCATATGCGGGACAACAAAAATATGCGTGTGCCTTTACGAAACAAGGTAGTGCCAACATGAATATTACATAATAGATTTCAGATATACAAACAATTTTAGGATGAACAATATAAGAATTACAAAGGACCATTATAAAGCTCAAATGAAGAAGAATTTAGCAGAAGTTGTATTTCCAATAGGATGAAACTTGAATAGGCAAAACTCAACTAAATTCCAGGTCGGATAGAAATTGAGTGGTACATTTCATGAATTGTTTGAGTGACCAAATATACTCTAATTCACTCATAATAGGTATCATTGGAAAGCTGTATCAAACTATTTTTAGATAAACTCAAAATTGTAAATTTTTGAGTATCTAACAGGATGTTACAACAAATAGAGTAAAGAAAGGTCAGAATTGATCAACTCTGTTTTACAAAATTGGTAGAATCAATTTAAACAAATGTTTCAGAGGGCAAACATACTTAAAAATTTCCAAATTAGGTTTCAAAAGAAAGATACACGAATCTATTTTCAAAGAATAAAATTTGTATAATTCAGAATTTTCGTCAGAGAGTTATGAGCTATTTAGTAACAGAAGGTTAGGAGCTGTAGTATCTATTTCACCGAATATATGAGATCTTTTCATTCATATATTTGAATAGGTATATTTACTTCAAATATTTCAATTTTTATTTTAAATGAAAGCTCTATAAGTCTTTTTTCGTATAAAAAAAGTTTCTCCTCAATCAGAATTTGGTGCAAAAAGTTATGGCCTCAATAGTACTAAAAGGTCAAAATCTGAAAAATTTCAGATTCAACATTTAGATTCCAAACAATAGATATATCAGATTTCAAGGCTAGAATAACTCAAATTTCTCATATCAAAGGCAAAAACAAAGATTTGAATTGCAGTAGAAAGGAGTGGAACACTTGCCTTACAAAAGTTTGATTCCCAACTATGGAGAGTTGATGCAAAACCTTGAGCTAAGATAAAAGTTCTTCTTCTCCTTCAATTCCTTCTCCTTCAATTCCTTCTCCTTCTCCTCTACGTTGGCAGCAAGCTTCTCATGTTAAGTTTTCCTTAACTCCTCATCTATTTACTTAAGTTTTAGCTAATACAAGGATAGGTGACAAGCATGCATGAGGAAAAACATGTGTCATCCACATAATTAACACAAGTGGCTCATTCTTATGTTAGCTAATGCCACTTGTCCCCTCTTTTTTTTTCTTTCTTTCTTTTTTTTTTAAACTGAATACCAATCTTTTATAAATCCTATATAATTATTAATTTTCACATTTTGGTCCCTAACACAAAACTTTCAATATAAAAATATTTAGTGCTAAAGGATTATTAAAAGAAATCTTCATATTTACAAATAAGTCCTTTTAAATTTTTCAAAAATGGGGGATGTTACACTCTCCCCTCCTTAAAAGAAAATTTAGTCCTCTAAATTTATCATACCTCTATCCATGATAGGATGAGGGTAAACTTTCTTTTTTCTTTAATGGGCAGTCTTTTATCTTATGATCCAACTTCCCATAATCGAAACAGGCTCCAGTCACCCAAAAACATTAGCTTGTTTTATGATTTGACCCACATCTTGTACATCTTTGAGTCCTTTGTGGTAGCTTTTCCTCCTCAAATTCAGATATCTTTACCCTCTTGTTGCTTCTTTCTGGTTCACTTTCTTTCTTGTTTTTGCTAATAAACTTATCCTTGTCATTCCTGCTCCTAATTTCTTGGATCTCTTCCAAGTCTTTTTCAATTATTAAAGCTCTTTCTACCACATCAACATATGCTTGAAGTTTTAAAGCTGATATCCGGCTTCTTATTGCTGGCCTTAGTCCCCTTTCAAATCGCTTTGCCTTTCTTGATTCATCATCAGTCATATGTGGGGCAAATCTAGAGAGTTCAGTGAATTTTGATTCATATTTCGCTACCATCAAATTTCCCTGGATGAGATTCAGGAACTCCAATTCTTTCTGCTCTCTAATACAATATGGGAAATATTTATCGTTGAACTTTTCTGTAAATACCTTCTAAGTGATTGGCTCATGTCTAATTTCAGAAATCCTCTTCATTGTTCTACACCAGTGCTCAGCCTCTCTTTCTAGCATGAAGGTAGCAAGAGAAACCTTCTTATCATTGGGGCAATTTAAAACATCAAATATTTTCTCTATCTGCATCATCCATTATTCTGCCATCATTGGATCAAGCTCACCATTAAAACTAGGAGGACCGAGCTTCTTAAACTGTTCAATTCCCAACCCAATCTGGTTTGAAGTCCCCACTTCATCATTTCTTCCTTGTTGGACTTGTTACATCACTTGTGTCATAGCCTCTAGAGTTTTCAAAATTTCACTCAATTGATCAGAAGTAGATGCAATAGGAGAACCAAATGACCTCGTCATTCTTACTTCCTTAAAACAACAAAAGGAAGCTTTTGATCAGTCTCTAAATAGAAATCACTAAACCTCAAAATTTATTATGCATCTAACATATCAAAATTCTTAGAAATCCTCAAATCATGTTCTGATACCACTTCTGTTATGCCCCTCTGAATTTTAATCTCGTTCAGGAGGTGTGACCCTGTCTTAAAATATCTATAACATTAAAATTTTAAGAACAATTCAATCCAGGATCCATTCTAACAATTTGAGGATACTAAGAACCATTCAAATCAATATTTAAACCCTTAAATTCATAATTCATAAACCTGTACAGTTTCATAAATCATACTCCACTTCATTCATTGATTCATAAAGTCCAAAATTAACTCAACTAAACAACATCCACATCATAAATCCACAAGTGTGGGGAATCCATACAATCTCAAAACCAACTTTAACATTTACAAAACACATAAGTTCAGATTTATCATAGACATTTCCTTAAGCACAAAATATTCTTGTACAACAAAACTTATCAACCATTAAAGCTCAAGCCAAAATCATCTAGCATTCCTTCCTCAAAATTTTAGCATGTGACAAGCTAACCTGAAAATAAGGGTTATATAACAACGGAGTGAGCTACAAAGCTCAGCAAGTGACAAGCAAATCTAGAACAAAAGTAGAATAGCTTCAAACAAACTTAGTATCCAAATGCAAGGAAGAGATACAAGAATTCATGGATATAGGCTCATTAGATATAGATTTGCAAATGTCATTTCATTCAAATCTATTTGGTTCATAACAAAGGCAATAAAGAGGAATTAGAACTCATCAAATAATGTAAATAGTATTTCGGAGCATATCAATAGCAGAAGAAACATTTCGGAACATATCAATAGCGGAAGAAGCATTTCGGATCATATCAAATGACAACTGAATCATTTCTGAGCATATCAAATAGCATATGGAATGGTTTCAAAACATATTTCAAAGGATAACAATGGCATATGAGATATCTTAAAGCATATTAGAAGAACAAATTAGAAACAGAAGCTCAAATGCCATATCTGATGTACATTCATTTCATTCTCATCCAAAGCGAACATATAAACACATAAGCAATGCTTTGGATAATATATCAGAAACACATGAACAACCTTCTAAAGAACAAGAAGGTTTTTGAACTCCGAACTATGAAATGCCACTTGAGTAATGACTCAAGTGATGAGGACAATGAGGACATTGAACACATAACAATGAATGTTAACAAGTTCATTAAACAAAAATTAAAAAATATAAATGAACTTGAATGGAGAAAGAGGCCAAAGAAGAAGAAGAAGGCTTGGAAAGAAGAATCAAGAAAAGAAGAAGCAAACTACGCTTTAATGGGCTTCGACAATGAGGTAAGTAACTTAACTTCCTTGAATTATTTTGAAATTACTTGATGATTTCCATAATGCTTAACTTAGTTTGTAGGATTTTTTTTATGCTTTTCTTGTGTTTTTAGAAATTAAAAAAAAATTTCGAAATTATACTATGCTTTTCTTTATAGTATTTTTGAAAAGTAAACATACGAATGATGCAAGATTTGTGATAATGCTTAGGATTAATCCATGCATGTGTATCTTGATGGTTTACATTGTCTTCAAATATGATGCTTGATGATTTTATATCATGCATGAGCTTTTGAAGTAATAAAGTGTCATATTGTGATGATGAAACATATTTTTTGAATTTATAAATAGATGCATGATTTTGGCAAAAATTTGAACATGGCCTTTTAACATAAAAATTGAAAGTGTGCTATCATTTTTACATATTTGGTCTTGACGATTTTATGATTAAGCTTGTGTTTTATTTTGATACATGTTTTCATAAAAATTTTGAATATGCTCACATCAAATTGCTTAAAATATAAATGTATTTTTTTCTCATTCTATTGAGATGAATGAATTTATGTTATGAGTCTTGTGAATCTCATAAAAATAAACATGATGAATATTTTAAAAATGTGCCTCATGTTTTCGGTCTTAATGATTTCTCTTGAAACATGCTCTTTGGACCTATATGAAAAACATGAGTATACTCATATGAACATCAAATCACTTGAAATGGAACACATAAAAAAATGAGAAATTACACTATCATGATGCTTTACGTGTAATGCTTTTGATCTTAATGGGCTAAATGACAACTTGTATTTCAAATTTATACAATGATGGCTTCCATATAAATATTTGAACATACATTATGAAATCATCATTGAAATGAAAATATTAGAAGTTTGTTATCATGCTTAATGACTTTGTGATATTATATCTTGATGACAAACTCATGTTTCGTTTTAAAATTTGATACTCATCTTTTGAAACATGAAACATATTATCATGATAAATTGAATCTCTTGTCTTGGAATAATATGTTGCATTTATGCCTTGACAATTTTTATGATAAAGTTTGATTTTCAATTTTAGATGAAAGGCAAGTGATAAATTCATTTATGATATTTTATAAATCATTAGAATTATGAATGAGATTTTGATGATACGGTAATGACTTTATTCATGTTATTAATCACAAAAATAATAATTTAATTATGAGTCTTGACTTGATAAATTGAGCTTGAATGATTTTTCTTTTAATGATTCTTGAATCTTCTAGAATTATAACTTGTTAAGACATATTTAATGCTTGAATCAAGTTCTAAAAGATTTCATTTTGCTATAAAGAAATTTTATTGAAATCATGATCTTGACAACTATGACTTGAAACTCTTTATAAATCAAGATCTTTTACCATGCTCCTTCCGTCTTATCAAAAGAAAATTCCTTAAATGAAATGTAACTTGTCTTTTGATTTCTGAATTCAATACTTGAATTTTATGAATTTGTGTCTTGATTCTTATGAAATGTGATCTTGGTAAAAATTCCTATGTATGAATCAAGATCTTGTGTGTAATCTCCTAAGACTTCCACTTGTTATTTCCTAAAAAGAGACTTGTCAAAATGATTCATGAACCATTTGATTCATGACTTTTGGATTCATGACTCAAGATTGAAGATTGAAACATTATATGCTAAAATTGATTCTTTTTATTGTTTCAATACTTCCTTGAATGCCTTATGTGATGATTGAAAATTTGATTAAAAAAAATGTGCTTAATATTTGAATCATTTATCATAGCTTAAAAATGAATGAAAAGAAAATATGTTAGCACTTGTAATCATGATTTGATCCTTAATATTAATATGCTTTTATATATCATGATTCTTGGTTGTATGACATTTATCTTGAATTAAAAATTGATAAATATGAATCTAGATCTTGCTAAAATGAAAAGTTATTAATCATGGATGATATCTTTTGGTTTTGATTCTTGTTGAATTTATATATTGATATCCTTCATGACATGATTTCTCATGTTTTAATACCATCTTGTATGCATCTTGGAAAAAATTAAAATTTTGATTGATGCAAAATTATTGCATTGAAATATTATTCATCCCTTCTTTTCGATAGTGACAAAGGAGGGTTAGCTTGCTAGCTTATGCATCACAAGTGAAAGTGGCAAACATAGCTAGCTAGAACTTGCAAAAGGCAAAACTTGCACTTCTCAAAATGAGAAGAAAGAAATTACAAAGTTGCATTATTTTTTAACTCATGAGCTTACAGTTTTAAAATGTTATAAATTTTACAAAAATTACTAGCTCATTGCAAACATGAAGTTGATTACTTGCAAAAGGGAAACTTAGGTGCAAATGAGAAAATTTGAAAGAGAGCTAGTTTCATTGCAAAGTATACTAGCTTATCATTATTGCTTGTCATAAATTTCCTCGTACCATATCATGATTTGTTTATGACTCTCTTGAATTCATGACTTGATATGTTAAAAATTCATGATGGAAATTTGTTATTTTGTTATGATGGAAGCACTCATGTAAAGGGAAAAGAATTATATTCTTCCCTTCTTTTTGACAAAATCAAAGGAGGAGAAGATTTATTGCTAGCTTGCATGATTAATTTGCTAGCTCATTCAAGAGGAAGAAAATTGCTAACTTGTGCATCAAAAGAAAAATTTTGCTAGCTTGAACATTGAGAAGCAAAAAGTTGTTATCTCAAGAAAGGCAAAAATCTTGCTCAATTTCACTTCTTCAAAATTGCTTACATTTTTTGTTACAAATGATTGTTGAATCTCATGCAAGATTATTTGAAATATTTGATCCTCCCTTTCTTTTTGATGCTAACAAAGGGGGAGAAAGTTTTTAGCTCGAACATTGCAAAAATTTGCCATCTTGATTTCTATTTTGCAACTTCATGAGAAGCTAAGAATTGTTATATCAAAGGATGCAAAGATTGCTATCATGGAAACAAGGTGCCTACTTGCACATCTCAAGAAGCAAGTGAAAATTACCATCATTGTTTATCCTTGAAACTTGCTATGATTGAATGGTATTATTTGATGTTGTATTGTAAAATGTTGTATGATGTGATAAATAGCTAGTATGTTGTAAAGATTTGCATATTCTTGAAAACTAGCTATGATGTTACTTCTCCTTTTTGTTGATGACATAGGGGGAGAAGTAGATTGATGACTTCATGCTTTGTATTGAATATTTTATATATATTTGCATGATGGTTTGACTATTCTCATAAACATTGTGATGAATGTTGCTTGGATCTGGGATAATCCAAGTGTTCTATCAATGGCATATTGATAGGGGGAGTTTGTGTTAAACTCCGGGGAGTTTTGGTTAACTTCGTCAGTCATCAATTAGTTGTCATCATCAAAAAGGGGTAGATTATTGAATCTCGGATTTTAATGATGAAACTAATTGAGTGTGATTTGTTGTCTAACTGCGTGTTGAGTTACGCAGGTCTACTATCGATCAGGATTAGACAGTTGACGCTGGAGGAATTGACGTTGCGTCGGAGGTGATCACGCCAGATATTGGGTGTCGAGCGAGGTTCTGGCCGACTATCGCCAGGAGGCTTCGCACGCCGCATCGGGCCAAGAAGCGCGGAGTTGTGCCATGGATATCGAGGTTACGAGGTCAACCATCGATTGGGCAACAAGCCGCTAGAGGGCGATGTGCCGGATCGGACGGCGCCAACCAATGATGTGTCGCAACCTGAATGTCAATTCGCGTGGTAATAACTATCTAGATCAAGTAGAGTGTTTGGTGTTTGTTTGTGCAGGAGTAACTACGAAAGAGATGAAGACGAAAGCAAATCAAGGGCCGAAGTCGGCGCGATGGATCGTTGGGAGTTTGAGAGTTTGACGGAAGCCCAAGATTCATTGGGAGTGCTGCTGAACCGCCGAGAATCCAGTAGGGAGCTTGCAAGGGTTTTCAAGCTCGCCAGAGGTTCGCTAAGTTCGCGGAGCTTGACAAGAAAGATCAAAGATTGCCAAAGAAGCTCGGGGGAACTCGCCAAAATCATCATGGAGTCCGAGAGCTTGTTGGGAGTCCGCAGGATGGTTTCCGAGGGATTGTCGAAAGACCGCCAGAAGTTCGCCGGAAGCTCGACGGAAGAAGACTTGACTTGCGGACTTTGTAATAGCTTAGGAAACGTCTTTAAAATTCGTAGTTAGCACGTATTTTGGGTTAGGATTAGATAACCCAAAGTGGGGGCCCATTGGGCCTTGATTAGGATGAGTTTGGGCCAAAATTTTGGCCTAAACCGAACCAACTACGTGCATGCATGCTACTGTAGCATGCCATCAGAGCTGTGGCATCAGAGTCTCATCGATGTGCGGTAGTACCGCCGCTGGGGTGGTAGCACCGCCGCCATCAGAGCTGGCGGTGGAACCACACTCGGCGGTGGCACCGCCCCTGTACGTCAGTCAACAGACTGACACAGGCGGTGGCACCGCCTCTGACCACCAGAGCCTGGGAACTCCAAATTGATTTCAAATTTGGAGCCCAATTTTGAATCCACTTTGGATCTATAAATACCCCCCCTTTCTCAGCTGAAAGTGTAACCCTTTTGAGCAAAAATTCTTAGTCTTGAGCTTTTGTAGAGTGTTGAAAAGTCTTGTTCTTGCTAAGTGTTCACCTTCTTCTTCTCTTGAGAAATCTTGTACAAGTTTGAACTTCTTGTAAAGGGTTGTAAAAGGGATATTTGGTCCTTCCCCTTCAAAGGATTTGCTAGTGGAAGAGCGGAGCCTCATCGTAAAGGCTTCAAGAGTGGATGTAGGTCATTTGACCGAACCATTGTACATCATTGTGTCCATAAATATGTGAGTGTTTACATTCTTGAATCATTTCATTACTTGGCTGCAAGTTGTTTAGTTCATAGTTATTTCCTTTACGTAAGCAATTACTTTCAAGTTCTCTTTTACCAAATCGAAATCTTCCTACGAACTTGTGTTTTTGCAAAATCGGTTTCAAGAGTACAATTTTTAATCCGCTGCACTAATTCACCCCCCCTCTTAGTGCCTTTTAGATCCTAACAATATACACTTCCTCCTCGAGGTTGCCATCCATCTGTCAGATCTCATAATCATAGTGTGCTACAATAGCCAATAGAATTTGAATGGTTTTTAGCATGGCTACAGGTGAGAAAGTTTCATAATAGTCAACACCTTGCCTTTGACGATACCCCTTAGCCACTAGCCTTGCTTTATAGGTCTCTATCTTTCAATCTAGTCCAATCTTCCTTTTGAAGATCCACTTGCAGCCAATGGGTACAATACCCTCGGGTGCATTAACTAGGTTCCAAACCTTGTTGGAGTACATGGAATCCATTTCTGAATCCATGGCTTCTTGCCATTTCTCGAAGTCTATGCTCATAATAGCCTCCTCGTAGGTCTGAGGATCAATATCCTCAACATCCTCTCTTCTGATATGTCCCACATATCTCTTAGGAGGATGAGATACTCTATCGGACCTACATAAAGTTAGAACTTATGTGTTAGGTATTTGAACAGATTCTGGAATGGTGCTTGGGCTAGGTTCTCCAACCTCGCTTAACTCTATCATGCTCCCACTGTCTCCACCAAGAATATGTTCCTTCTCAAGGAACACTGCTCTCTTGGCTACAAAGACCTTTCGGTCCTCAGGGTGATAAAAATAATACCCATAAGTTTCTATGGGGTATCCCAAGAACTTGCACCGTTCCGTCCTAGATTTCAACTTGTCAGGGTTGTATCTCTTAACGTGAGTAGGGCAGCCTCAAATCTTAACAATCTTAAGATCGGGCTTCTTCCCATTCCATATCTTATATCGAGTAGACATCACTGACTTGGTTGGAATTCTGTTCATAAGGTAAGTCATGGTCTCTAGGGCACATCCCTAGAATGAGATAGGTAGATTGAAACACATCATGGAACACACTATGCCTAACAGTTGTTCGATTCTCCTTCTCGATACACCATTAAGCTATGTTGTATAAGGAGGTGTCCATTGGGATAAGATCTCATAGTCTTTGAGGAACTAGGTGAACTCAGAATCAAGTACTCACCTCCTCGATCTGATCGAAGGGTTTTAATACTCTTTCTTGTATGGTTCTCCACTTCTCGTTTCCTCTTAGACACACTCAAGATATGTGGAGCTATTTCTAGCATAAATAAATCATTATGCAATATTCCTCTCATGATGATCTGATCATATAACATTATTGAATAATCATTGTTCTCAAAAACTAATTTATATCCAATAACTGTCAAACATGAAATGAAAATAATATTTTTGATAATAGAAGGAACATAATAGCATGCATCTAATGCAATAATAGCTCCACCAGGAAGATGTAAAGTGACATTGTCAATAGCCACTGTAGTAACCTTTGCTCCATTGCCCATCTTAAAGTCCATCTCGCCTTTGTTCAATCTCCTAGGTCCTCCCTGTCACGCCCCTCTGAATTTTAATCTCGTTCAAGAGGTGTGACCCTATCTTAAAATATCCATAACATTAAAATTTTAAGAACAATTCAATCCAGGATCCATTCTAACAATTTGAGGATACTAAGAACCATTCAAATCAATATTTAAACCCTTAAATTCACAATTGTAAAACCTGTACAGTTTCATAAATCATACTCCACTTCATTCATTGATTCATAAAGTCCAAAATTAACTCAACTAAACAACATCCACATCATAAATCCACAAGTGTGGGGAATCCATACAATCTCAAAACCAACCTTTACCATTAGTTCATATCGTTATACAAATTAAACTTAACATTCCAAATCCTAATAGAGAGATTCTTTAATATTTACAAAACACATAAGTTCAGATTTATCATAGACATTTCCTTAAGCACAAAATATTCTTGTACAACAAAACTTATCAACCATTAAAGCTCAAGCCAAAATCTTCTAGCATTCCTTCCTCAAAATTTTAGCATGTGACAAGCTAACCTGAAAAAAAGGGTTATATAACAACGGAGTGAGCTACAAAGCTCAGCAAGTGGCAAGCAAATCCAGAACAAAAGGAGAATAGCTTCAAACAAACTTAGTATCCAAATGCAAGGTAGAGATACAAGAATTCATGAATATAGGCTCATTAGATATAGATTTGCAAATGTCATTTCATTCAAATCTATTTGGTTTATAACAAAGGCAATAAAGAGGAATTAAAACTCATCAGATGATGTAAATAGTATTTAGGAGCATATCAATAGTAGAAGAAATATTTCGGAACATATCAATGGCGGAAGAAGCATTTCGGATCATATCAAATGACAACTGAACCATTTCTGAGCATATCAAATAGCATATGGAATGGTTTCAAAACATATTTCAAAGGATAACAATGACATATGAGATATCTCAAAGCATATCAGAAGAACAAATAAGAAATAGAAGCTCAAATGCCATATCTGATGTACATTCATTTCATTCTCATCCAAAGCGAACATATAAACACATAAGCAATACTTTGGATAATATATCAGACACACAGAAGGTGTAGTGGGATCTCAAACAGAATCTCCCACGTCTGGGAGCGTCATACATCCACGTCTGGATGAAGCCAGAGGGGGCCGGCAGGGCATCGCGGGCTCTAAGCATATACCCTTTACCATTTCTAGCAAAGGTCCAAATAATCCCTTTACCATTTCTGGCAAAGGTCCATATCATCCCACAAGACACCAGAGTACAAAAGGGTAGTATGAATAATAACATTAGCATATATCGGAAGCATATGCGGGACAACAAAAATATGCGTGTGCCTTTACGAAACAAGGTAGTGCCAACATGAATATTACATAATAGATTTCAGATATACAAAAAATTTTAGGATGAACAATATAAGAATTACAAAAGACCATTATAAAGCTCAAATGAAGAAGAATTTAGCAGAAGTTATATTTCCAATAGGATGAAACTTGAATAGGCAAAACTCAACTAAATTCCAAGTTTGATAGAAATTGAGTGGTACATTTCATGAATTGTTTGAGTGACCAAATATACTCCAATTCGCTCATAATAGGTATCATTAGAAAGCTGTATCAAACTATTTTTAGATAAACTCAAAATTGTAAATTTTTGAGTATCTAACAGGACATTACAATAAATAGAGTAAAGAAACGTCAAAATTGATCATCTCTATTTTACAAAATTGGTAGAATCAATTTAAACAAATGTTTCAGAGGGCAAACTTACTTCAAAATTTCCAAAATTCGGTTTCAAAAGAAAGATACACGAATCTATTTTCAAGAAATAAAATTTGTATAATTCAGAATTTTCGTCAGAGAGTTATGAGCTATTTAGTAACAGAAGGTTAGGAGCTGTAGTATCTATTTCACCGAATATATGAGATCTTTTTATTCATATATTTGAATAGGTAAATTTACTTCAAATCTTTCAATTTTTATATTAAATGAAAGCTCTATAAGTCTTCTTTCGTATAAAAAAAGTTTCTCCTCAATCAGAATTTGGTGCAAAAAGTTATGGCCTCAATAGTACTGAAAGGTCAAAATCCGAAAAATTTTAGATTCAACATTTAGATTCCAAACAATAGATATATCAGATTTCAAGGCTAGAATAACTCAAATTTCTCATATCAAAGGCAAAAACAAAGATTTGAATTGCAGTAGAAAGGAGTGGAACACTTGCCTTACAAAAGTTTGATTCCCAACTATGGAGAGTTGATGCAAAACCTTGAGCTAAGATAAAAGTTCTTCTCCTTCAATTCCTTCTCCTTCATTTCCTTCTCCTTCTCCTCTACGTTGGCAGCAAGCTTCTCATATTAAGTTTTCCTTAACTCCTCATCTATTTACTTAAGTTTTAGTTAATACAAGGATAGGTGACAAGCATGCATGAGCAAAACATATGTCATCCACATAATTAACACAAGTGGCTCATTCTTATGTTAGCTAATGCCACTTGTCCTCTCTTTTTCTTTCTTTCTTTTTTTTTTTAAACTGAATACCAATCTTTCATAAATCCTATATAATTATTAATATTCACATTTTGGTCCCTAACACAAAACTTTCAATATAAAAATATTTAGTGCTAAAGGATTATTAAAAGAAATCTTCATATTTACAAATAAGTCCTTTTAAATTTTTCAAAAATGGGGGATGTTACACTCTCCCCTCCTTAAAAGAAAATTTAGTCCTCTAAATTTATCATACCTCTATCCATGATAGGATGAGGGTAAACTTTCTTTTTTCTTTAATGGGCAGTCTTTTATCTTATGATCCAACTTCCCACAAGAGAAATAGGACATTGGCTTGTTTCATGATTTGACTCACATCTTGTACATGTTTGAGTTCTTTGTGGTAGCTTTTCCTCCTCAAATTCAGATGTCTATACCCTCTTGTTGCTTCTTTCTAGTTCACTTTCTTTCTTGTTTTTTGCTAATAAACTTATCCTTGTCATTCCTACTCCTAATTTCTTGGATCTCTTCCAAGTCTTTTTCAATTATTAAAGCTCTTTCTACCACATCAACATATACTTGAAGTTTTAAAGCTGATATCCGGCTTCTTATTGCTGGCCTTAGTCCCTTTCAAATCGCTTGTCTTTCTTGATTCATCATCAGTCATATGTGGGGCAAATCTAGAGAGTTCAGTGAATTTTGATTCATATTTCGCTACCATCAAATTTCCCTGGATGAGATTCAGGAACTCCAATTCTTTCTGCTCTCTAATACAATATGGGAAATATTTATCGTTGAACTTTTCTGTAAATACCTTCTAAGTGATTGGCTCATGTCTAATTTCAGAAATCCTCTTCATTGTTCTACACCAGTGCTCAACCTCTTCTTCTAGCATGAAGGTGGCAAGAGAAACCTTCTTATCATCAGGGCAATTTAAAACATCAAATATTTTCTCTATCCGCATCATCCATTGTTCTGCCATCATTGGATCAGGCTCACCACTAAAACTAGGAGGATTGAGCTTCTTAAACTGTTCAATTCCCAACCCAGTCTGGTTTGAAGTCCCCGCTTCATCATTTCTTCCTTGTTGGACTTGTTGCATCACTTGTGTCATAGCCTCTAGAGTTTTCAAAATTCCACTCAATTGATCAGAAGTAGATGCAATAGGAGAACCAAATGACCTCGTCATTCTTACTTCCTAAAAACAACAAAAGGAAGCTTTTGATCAGTCTCTAAATAGAAATCACTAAACCTCAAAATTTATTATGCATCTAATATATCAAAATTCTTAGAAATCCTCAAATCATGTTCTGATACCACTTCTGTCACACCCCTGTGAATTTTAATCTCGTTCAGGAGGTGTGACCCTGTCTTAAAATATCCATAACATTAAAATTTTAAGAACAATTCAATCCAGGATCCATTCTAACAATTTGAGGATACTAAGAACCATTCAAATCAATATTTAAACCCTTAAATTCATAATTCGTAAACCTGTATAGTTTCATAAATCATACTCCACTTCATTCATTGATTCATAAAGTCCAAAATTAACTCAACTAAACAACATCCACATTATAAATCCACAAGTGTGGGGAATCCATACAATCTCAAAACCAACCTTTACCACTAGTTCATATCGTTATACAAATTAAACTTAACATTCCAAATCCTAACAGAGAGATTCTTTAACATTTACAAAACACATAAGTTCAGATTTATCATAGACATTTCCTTAAGCACAAAATATTCTTGTACAACAAAACTTATCAACCATTAAAGCTCAAGCCAAAATCTTCTAGCATTCCTTCCTCAAAATTTTAGCATGTGACAAGCTAACCTGAAAAAAAGGGTTATATAACAACGGAGTGAGCTACAAAGCTCAGCAAGTGGCAAGCAAATCCAGAACAAAAGGAGAATAGCTTCAAACAAACTTAGTATCCAAATGCAAGGTAGAGATACAAGAATTCATGGATATAGGCTCATTAGATACAGATTTGCAAATGTCATTTCATTCAAATCTATTTGGTTCATAACAAAGGCAATAAAGAGGAATTAGAACTTATCAAATGATGTAAATAGTATTTCAGAGCATATCAATAGCAGAAGAAACATTTCGGAACATATCAATAGCGGAAGAAGCATTTTGGATCATATCAAATGACAACTGAATCATTTCTGAGCATATCAAATAGCATATGGAATGGTTTCAGAACATATTTCAAAGGATAACAATGGCATATGAGATATCTCAAAGCATATCAGAAGAATAAATAAGAAATAGAAGCTCAAATGCCATATCTGATGTACATTCATTTCATTCTCATCTAAAGCGAACATATAAACACATAAGCAATGCTTTGGATAATATATCAGAAACACAGAAGGTGTAGTAGGATCTCAAACAGAATCTCCCATGTCTGGGAGCATCATACATCCACGTCTGGATGAAGCCAAAGAGGGCCGACAGAGCATCACGGGCTCTAAGCATATACCCTTTACCATTTCTGGTATAGGTCCAAATAATCCCTTTACCATTTCTGGCAAAGGTCCAAATAATCCCTTTACCATTTCTGGCAAAGGTTCAAATCATCCCACAAGACACCAGAGTACAAAAGGGTAGTATGAATAATAACATTAGCATATATCGGAAGCACATGCAGAATAACAAAAATATGCGTGTGCCTTTACGAAATAAGGTAATGCAAACATGAACATTACATAATAGATTTTAGATATATAAACAATTTTAGGATGAACAATATAAGAATTGCAAAGGACCATTATAAAGCTCAAATGAAGAAGAATTTAGCAAAAGTTAGATTTCCAATAGGATGAAACTTGAATAGGCAAAACTCAACTAAATTCCAGGTCTGACAGAAATTGAGTGGTACATTTCATGAATTGTTTGAGTGACCAAATATACTCCAATTCGTTCATAATAGGTGTCATTGGAAAGCTGTATCAAACTATTTTTAGATGAACTCAGAATTGTAAATTTTTAAGTTTCTAACAGGAAGTTACAATAAACAAAGTAAAGAAAGGTCAGAATTGATCATCTCTGCTTTACAGAATTGGTAGAATCAATTTAAACAAATGTTTCAGAGGGCAAACATACTTCAAAATTTCCAAATTAGGTTTCAAAAGAAAGATACACGAATCTAGTTTCCAAAGAATAAAATTTGCATAATTCAGAATTTTTATCAGAGAGTTATGAGCCATTTAGTAACAGAAGGTTAGGAGCTATAGTATCTGTTTCACTGAATATATGAGGTCTTTTCATTCATATATTTTAATTGGTAAATTTACTTCAAATCTTTCAATTTTATGTTAAATGAAAGCTCTATAAGTCTTCTTTCGTATGAAAAATGTTTCTCCTCAATCAGAATTTGGTGCAAAAAGTTATGGCCTCAATAATACTGAAAAGTCAAAATCCGAAAAATTTCAGATTCAACATTTAGATTCCAAACAATAGATATATCAGATTTCAAGGCTAGAATAACTCAAATTTCTCATATCAAAGGCAAAACAAAGATTTGAATTGCAGTAGAAAGGAGTGGAACACTTGCCTTACAAAAGTTTGATTCCCAACTATGGAGAGTTGATGCAAAACCTTGAGCTAAGATAAAAGTTCTTCTTCTCCTTCAATTCCTTCTCCTTCTCCTCTACGTTGGCAGCAAGCTTCTCATGTTAAGTTTTCCTTAACTCCTCATCTATTTACTTAAGTTTTAGCTAATGTAAGGATATGTGGCAAGCATGCATGAGGAAAAACATGTGTCATCCGCATAATTAACACAAGTGGCTCATTCTTATGTTAGCTAATGCCACTTGTCCTCTCTCATTTTTTTTCTTTTTTTTTAACTGAATACCAATCTTTCATAAATCCTATATAATTATTAATATTCACATTTTGGTCCCTAACACAAAACTTTCAATATAAAAATATTTAGTGCTAAATGATTATTAAAAGAAATCTTCATATTTACAAATAAGTCCTTTTAAATTTTTCAAAAATGGGGGATGTTACACTGCCAGAACCTGCAATGAATTGCAGATATGATAAGTGTTAGGGATCGAGTGGCACTAAGAGGGGGGGGGGGGGTGAATTAGTGCAACGGATAAAACGATGGATTTTTCAGCGATTTAAAACAAGCTTCGGAAACTTCGTACGATGAAAACAACATTTCGTTTGAAATCGATTTTTGCGTTCTAACTTTAAAGCATGCGTACAAAGATAAAATGGAAGTGGAGCAAGTAAAGTAAAGGCTTGCAGCAAAGTAAAATAGAAATTTAAACACTCACACAATCAAGACACAGCGATGTATAGTGGTTCGGTCAAAGTGACCTATATCCACTTCCGAAGCCTTCTCCGTTGAGGCTCCCTTCTTCCACTATCAAATCCTTTGAAGGGGAAGGATCAAATACCCCTTTTACAGCCCTTTACAAGATGTTCACACTTGTACAAGATTTCTCAGAAAAGAAGAAGGTGAACACTTAGCAAGAACAAGACCTTTCAACACTCTATAAAAGCTCAAGACTTAAGAATTTTTGCTCAAAAGGGCTTGCCTTTCACCGAGAAAGGGGGTATTTATAGATCCAAAGTGGATTTAAAATTGGGCTCCAAATTTGAACGCCTGTGCAGCGGTAGTACTGCCGCTACAGTAGCATAGTACTGCACGAGCATGCTACGCTACAGAGCCCCACATCAGCAATAGCATGCTACAGTAGCATGCATGAACGTAGTTGGTTCGGTTTGGGCCAAAATTTTGGCCCAAACTCATCCTAATCAAGGCCCAATGGGTCCCCACTTTGGGTTATCTAATTCGAACCCAAAATACGTGCTAACTACGAATTTTAAAGATGTTTCCTAAGCTATTACAAAGTCCGCAAGTCAAGTCTTCTTCCGTTGAGCTTCCGGCGAACTTCCGGCGGTCTTCCGACAATCCCTCGGAAACCATCCTGCGGACTCCCGGCAAGCTCTCGGACTCCACGATGATTTTGGCGAGTTCCCCCGAGCTTCTTTGGCAAGCTTCGATCTTTCTTGTCAAGCTCCGCGAACTTCCGACGAACCACCCGGTGAGCTTTCGAAAACCCTTCGGCAAGCTCCCTACTTATTCTCGGCCAGTTCCGGCAACACTCTCAATGAATCTTCAGGCTTCCATCAAACTCTTGAACTCCCAACGATCCATCGCACTTGACTTCGGCCCTTGATTTCGCTTTACGTCTTCATCCCTTTCGTAGTTACTCCTGCACAAACAAACTCGATATCCATGGCGCAACTCCGCACTTCTTGGCCCGATGCCCGACGACGGCCTCTCGCCGATAGTCGATCGAACCTCCGCTCGACACTCCAATATCCTCGACGTGATCACCTCCGCGCAACGCCAATTCCTCCACACAACCGCCTAATCCTCGGACGATAGTAGACTCGCGTAACTCAACCGGCAGTTAGACAACAAATCACACTCAATTAGTTTCATCATCAAAATCGAGATTCAACAATCTCCCCCTTTTTGATGATGACAACTAATTGATGACTGACGGAGTTAACTATAACTCCCCGGAGTTTAACACAAACTCCCCCTATCAATATGCCATTGATAGAACACTTGGATTATCCCAGATCCAAGCAACATTCATCACAATGTTTATGAGAATAGTCAAACCATCATGCAAATATATATAAAATATTCAATACAAAGCATGAAGTCATCAATCTACTTCTCCCCCTATGTCATCAACAAAAAGGAGAAGTAACATCATAGCTAGTTTTCAAGAATATGCAAATCTTTACAACATACTAGTTATTTATCACATCATACAACATTTTTACAATACAACATCAAATAATACCATTCAATCATAGCAAGTTTCAAGGATAGATAATGATGGTAATTTTCACTTGCTTCTTGAGATGTGCAAGTAGGCACCTTGTTTCCCATGATAGCAATATTTGCATCCTTTGATATAACAATTCTTAGCTTCTCATGAAGTTGCAAAATAGGAATCAAGATGGCAAATTTTTGCAATGTTCGAGCTAAAAATTTTCTCCCCCTTTGTTAGCATCAAAAAGAAAGGGAGGATCAAATATTTCAAATAATCTTGCATGAGATTCAACAATCATTTGTAACAAAAAAAATGTAAGCAATTTTGAAGAAGTGAAATTGAGCAAGATTTTTGCCTTTCTCAAGATAACATCTTTTTGCTTCTTAATGTTCAAGCTAGCAAAATTTTTCTTTTGATGCACAAGTTAGCAATTTTTTTCCTCTTGAATGAGCTAGCAACTTAATCATGCAAGCTAGCAATAAATCTTCTCCTCCTTTGATTTTATCAAAAAGAAGGGAAGAATATAATTCTTTTCCCTTTACATGAGTGCTTCTATCATAACAAAATAACAAATTTCCATCATGAATTTTTAACATATCAAGTCATGAATTCAAGAGAGTCATAAACAAATCATGGTATGAGGAAAATTTATGACAAACAATAATGATAAGCTAGTATACTTTGCAATACGCAAACTAGCTCTCTTTCAATTTTTCTCATTTGCACCTAAGTTTCCCTTTTGCAAGTAATCAACTTCATGTTTGCAATGAGCTAGTAATTTTTGTAAAATTTATAACATTTTAAAACTGTAAGCTCATGAGTTAAAAAAATAATACAACTTTGTAATTTCTTTCTTCTCATTTTGAGAAGTGCAAGTTTTGCCTTTTGCAAGTTCTAGCTAGCTATGTTTGCCACTTTCACTTGTGATGCATAAGCTAGCAAGCTAACTCCCCCTTTGTCACTATCGAAAAGAAGGGATGAATAATATTTCAATGCAATAATTTTGCATCAATCAATATTTCAATTTTTTTCAAGATGCATACAAGATGGTATTAAAACATGACAAATCATGTCATGAAGGATATCAATATGTAAATTCAACAAGAATCAAAACCAAAAGATATCATCCATGATTCATAACTTTTCATTTTAGCAAGATCTAGATTCATACATAGGAATTTTTACCAAGATCACATTTCATAAGAATCAAGACACGAATTCATAAAAATTCAAGTATTGAATTCGAGAAATCAAAAGACAAGTTACATTTCATTTAAGGAATTTTCTTTGATAAGACGGAAGGAGCATGGTAAAAGATCTTGATTTATAAAGAGTTTCAAGTCATAGTTGTCAAGATCATGATTTCAATAAAATTTCTTTATAGCAAAATAAAATCTTTTAGAACTTGATTCAAGCATTAAATATGTCTTAACAAGTCATAATTCTAGAAGATTCAAGAATCATTAAAAAAAATCATTCAAGCTCAATTTATCAATTCAAGACTCATAATTAAATTATTATTTTTGAGATTAATAACATGAATAAAGTCATTACCGTATCATCAAAATCTCATTCGTAATTCTAATGATTTATAAAATATCATAAATGAATTTATCACTTGCCTTTCATCAAAAATTGAAAATCAAACTTTATCATAAAGATTGTCAAGGCATAAATGCAACATATTATTCCAAGACATGAGATTCAATTTATCATGATAATATGTTTCATGTTTCAAAAGATGAGTATCAAATTTTAAAACCGAAACATGAGTTTGTCATCAAGATAAAATATCAAAAAGTCATTAAGCATGATAACAAACTTCTAATATTTTCATTTCAATGATGATTTCATAATGTATGTTCAAATATTTATACGGAAGCCATCATTGTATAAATTTGAAATACAAGTTGTCATTTAGCCCATTAAGATCAAAAGCATTGCACATAAAGCATCATGATAGTGTAATTTCTCATTTTTTTATGTGTTCCATTTCAAGTGATTTGACGTTCATATGAGTATACTCATGTTTTTCATATAGGTCCAAAGAGCATGTTTCAAGAGAAATCATTAAGACCGAAAACATGAGGCACATTTTTTAAAATATTCATCATGTTTATTTTTATGAGATTCACAAGACTCATAACATAAATTCATTCATCTCAATAGAATGAAAAAAAAATACATTTTCATTTTAAGCAATTTGATGTGAGCATATTCAAAATTTTTATGAAAACATGTATCAAAATGAAATACAAGCTTAGTCATAAAATCGTCAAGACCAAATATGTAAAAATGATAGCACACTTTCAATTTTTATGTTAAAAGGGCATGTTCAAATTTTTGCCAAAATCATGCATCTATTTATAAATTCGAAAAATATGTTTCATCATCACAATATGACACTTTATTACTTCAAAAGCTCATGCATGATATAAAATCATCAAGCATCATATTTGGAGACAATGTAAACCATCAAGATACACATGCATGGATTAATCCTAAGCATTATCACAAATCTTGCATCATTCATATGTTTACTTTTCAAAAATACTATAAAGAAAAGCATAGTATAATTTGGATTTTTTTTAATTTCTAAAACACAAGAAAAAATCCTACAAACTAAGTTACATTCATGGAAATCATCAAGTAATTTCAAAATAATTCAAGGAAGTTAAGTTACTTACCTCATTATCGGGCTTCCATTAAAGCGTAGTTTGCTTCTTCTTTTCTTGATTCTTCTTTCCAAGCCTTCTTCTTCTTTTGGCCTCTTTCTCCGCTCAAGTTCATTTGTGTTTTTAATTTTTGTTTAATGAACTTGTTAACATTCATTGTTATGTGTTCAATGTCCTCATTGTCCTCATCACTTGAGTCATCACTCAAGTGGCATCCATTTGTCCGATATTCAAAACCTTCTTGTTCTTTAGAAGGTGATTCAAATATTCATCATGTTCATGATGTTCTAAACGTTCCAAGAAACTCATTTCATAGGTCTTTAAAGACCCAATAAGTTCATTAATAGGATAGTTATTTAGATCTTTTGTTTCTTGTATTGCGATTATTATCGGATCCCATCCTTTTGGAAGAGATCTTAAAGTCTTGTTTACGAGTTCAAAGTCCAAAAACATTTACTAAGAGCTTTTAGACTATTGATGACATCCGAGAAACGGAGAACATGTCATCGATAGTCTCACTTGGTGCCATTCGGAAAATCTCAAAATCGTGCATCAAAATATTAACTTTCGAGTCTTTGACTCTACTCGTTCCTTCGTGCGTGATTTCAAGAGTTCACCAAATGTCAAAAGCCATTTCGCATGTACAAATCCGGTTGAACTCATTTTTGTCTAAAGCGCAAAATAAGACATTCATAGCCTTTGCTTAAAGAAAATAACCTTTTCTCCAACCACCATTCGCTCGGTTTAGAGGAAGGTTGAAAGCCATTTTCGATGATGTTCTACAATACCAAGTTCATTCAAAGCATGTAAACTCTCATTCAAGTTTTCCAATATGTGTAGTCCGAACCGTTAAAAAATGGTGGACAAAAAACCGAAAAGCCCTCTTGAAAACCATTTAGAGCCACTTCTCACGGGTGTAAATCCAAAAGAGAAAGAACCTGGATCTGATACCAATTGTTAGGGATCGAGTGGCACTAAGAGGGGGGGGGGGGTGAATTAGTGCAGCGGATAAAACGATGGATTTTTCAGCGATTTAAAACAAGCTTCGGAAACTTCGTACGATAAAAATAACGCTTCGCTTGAAACCGATTTTTATGCGCTTCTAACTTTAAAGCATGCATAAAGATAGAAAGGAAGTAGAGCAAGTAAAGTAAAGGCTTGCAGCAAAGTAAAACAGAAATTTAAACACTCACACAATCAAGACGCAGCGATGTATAGTGGTTCGGTCAAAGTGACCTACATCCACTTCCGAAGCCTTCTCCGTTGAGGCTCCCTTCTTCCACTATCAAATCCTTTGAAGGGCAAGGATCAAATACCCCATCTACAGCCCATTACAAGATGTTCACACTTGTACAAGATTTCAAAAGAAAAGAAGAAGGGGAACACTTAGCAAGAACAAGACTTTTCGACACTCTACAAAAGCACAAGACTTAAGAATTTTTGCTCAAGAGGGTTGCCTATGATCTGAGACAAGGGAGGGGGTTATTTATAGATCCAAAGTGGATTCAACATTGGACTACAAATTTGAAATCAATTTGGAACACCTGGTCATGTGGTCGCACAAGCATCTCCACCGTCGAAGCAAAGCAAGTCCTGTTATCAGCAGCGGTTCCACCGTGGCTATAGTAGCCGGGCACACGCCTGTGCAAAGCGGTACTACCGTCACTAGATACGAGCATGCTATAGTAGCATGCATGCATCGTAGTTGGTCGGTTTGGGCCAAAATTTTGGCCCAAACTCATCCTAATCAAGGCTCAATGGGCCCTCACTTTGGGTTATCTAATCCTAACCCAAAATACATGCTAACTACGAATTTTAAAGACGCTTCCTAATCTATTACAAAGTCCGCAAGTCACGCCTTCTTCCGCCGAGCTTCCGCGAACTTCCGCGCCTTCCCGACGATCCTCGAAACCATCCTGTAGACTCCCGGCAAGCTCTTGGACTCCACGATGATTTTGGCGAGTTCCCCCGAGCTTCTTTGGCAAGCTTCGATCTTTCTTGTCAAGCTCCGCGAACTTCCGACGAACCTCCCGGCGAAGCTTCCAAACCCTTCGCAAGCTCCCTACTTGTTCTCGGCCGCCCGCAGCACTCTCAATGAATCTTCAGGCTTCCGTCAAACTCTCAAACTCCCAACGATCCATCGCACTTGACTTCGACCCTTGATTTCGCTTTACGTCTTCATCCCTTTCGTAGTTACTCCTGCACAAACAAACTCGATATCCATGGTGCAACTCCGCACTTCTTGGCCCGATACCTGACGTACTAAGCCTCCTGCCGATAGTCGATCGAACCTCTCGCTCGACACCCAATATCCTGACGTGATCACCTCCGGCACAACGTCAATTCCTCTAGCGTCAACTGTCTAATCCTGATCGATAGTAGACCTGCGTAACTCAACACGCAGTTAGACAACAAATCACACTCAATTAGTTTCATCATCAAAATCCGAGATTCAACAATAAGCACTCTCGGTATCCAATACCCATGTGTTATCATAAGATTCTAACAAATGGAGACTGATCATGAATGTACCTGAAGCTTCTCCAAGCTTCTGTTTCGCCCTTTCTGCAAGGTACTCTTTGCAGTTCCTCTTCTAGTGCCCATTTATGTCGTAGTGGAAGCACTAGCCTTTGCCATTTGTTGGGTCTTTCTTGGCAACCTTTGCCTTACCCATTTTACCCTTGCCCTTGCTCTTCTTTAGGGTCTTCTCAGCCTTCCTTTTCTTTCTGATCTCACTAGTGTAGAGAACCGGCTTCTCTTTCTTGATGGTGCTCTTTGCTTCTCTCAACATATTGAGGAGCTCTGGGAGAGTCACCTCAAGTTTATTCATATTAAAATTCATTATGAATTGAGAAAAGGAATTTGGTAGGGACTGAAGCACAAGATCTATACACAGGTTATCCTCTAGGACCATTCCTAGACCTATGAGTTTCTCGATCCATTCAATTATCTTAAGGACATGGTTCTGAACCGGTGTCTCCTCAGTCATCCTAGCACGAAAAAGACTCTTTGATATCTCATATCTCTAAGTTCTTCCCTGTTCCTCAAATAGTTTATAGAGATGCAGGAGTATGGAATTAGCATCCATATTTTCATGCTGTCTCTGTAACTCAGTAGTCATAGAGGCCAACATATAACACTGAGCAAGAGTGGAATCATCTAAGTACTTCACATAACGAGCGATCTCATCCTTGCTTGCCCCTTCATCAGGCGTAGGGATCACTATATCAAGGACATACATGATTTTCTCCACCATGAGAATGATTCTCAGATTGTGAAGCCAATCCACATAATTTGGACCAGTGAGGCGATTGGCATCAAGTATGCCACGAAAGGATTTGAAAGCGATATTTTTCTAAAATAAAAGATGTAGTAGAAATAAATAATATGCAGACTTTGTAGAAATTTAAATAATTAAGATAAGGACTTCTATCTTAATGTATTCCCACTAATTTTTTGTGAGACACACAACACCCTCCGGTATGTGAATCGGAGACCCTCGGCGGATCTCTAGTGGGGATTGGGATCCAATCGACGTCTTAACGTAACCTCGACGGACTCGACCAATCATGTTAAGCCCGTAAAGGTAGGCAACTCTTGCCAATCATAACTCCTTGTGATTCCCGTCCTGTTCGACCTCCAAACCATCATGGCCTCGAGGGACTCGACCAACCATGATGTTTGGTTAAGTCATCACCATCGTTACCAGATGAGTCTGATTCGGTGATATACTCTTGAGGGACTCGACCAAGTATACCATGTCCTTAGGTTACCAATGACATCTCTATGTCGTAGATAAGATAGTGAGACGCGATATAGGTGAGTGTCGAGAGACTCGATCAACTCAATCTACACCGGGAATCGGTTCCTAGCTATAATGATAGAAGGCCACGTGGGCCAATTTTATTGCCTCACGTTTACCAACTTAATATTATTAATGGAGAAGATTTTTGATTTGGTCTCTTAACATAATGTGTCACACACATACGTATTTAATATATATATCTACATCGCATGTATATATATACATATCTAGTAGGTGTATATCTAATCACACATCATATGAGCAATCATACCAGATGATCATAGACCACATCCTAATGTGATCAAGCCCGAGCCAGTGGGCCCAATCACTCACATCAAAATCTATGTGTGCTTCGACATATCTCTATGCCCTGTGATCATCCATCTCGCTTCGTCGGATCCGTCGGCATCTCAACGCATCTCCATGCATCGGATCGTCCGTCTCGGCCTCGTGAGTCACTCTACCACTGTGCTTCCTCATGTAATTACAATATAATTATAGACACGCAGGCCCGATAATAAATAAGAAAAGAATAGAGGCTCGCAGGCCCCAATAATAATAATCACATGTACACACATCACATCATAGGTCCATGATCATCTATCCACATCATACATCACATGTATATATTATTTTATAGGACTACTAGATAAAAATAATAGTTAATTAAACTATTTACTTAACATATTTAATTTTTAAAAATCTGGAATAAAGGAAATTTTCTGAATTCCCAGGGGTATTTTGGTAATATTGTCAAAAGGGTATTTTGGTAATTCTATCAAAGGGACAGAATCTAAAATTTCTAAAATTCCGTGGGGCAAAACCATCTTTTGCCATAAAACCCTAACTCTTGACCCTTACTGCGCCTATGACTGTCGCCACCCTTCCTAGCCCTTTTGCATCAACGATTTTGGCATCAAAAGCAGATCCAAAACACAACACACGTAGTTTAAGATCCGATCTTCGCACAAACAACCTGGCTCTGATACCACTATTGGGAAATCCACAAGGGGAGCGACATCACATGAGCAGTGGAAGAGCAAAAAAATAAAACACCCCAGATTTTTCATAGAAAGTTTCCATCGTCGTGCGAAGATCGGTGCGTCTAAAATAAATCCGCAAAACTACACATGTAAAAGAAGATACCTAGGGAGATCGTATATCTCTAAATTCCTACAGATCTGTGGGAGAGGATGAAGGAGGTCAAGCATCCTCCTCTCTAGCGGTATCCACACGGTAGGGATTGCGACGATGCACCTCTCTCTCTAGGGAGAGGAGAACAGGAGGTGGCTACCAAAAGAAACCCTCAACCTATAGATCTTTGGTTCCCTCCTATTTATAGAGGCCCCCTAAAGACCCTAATGGATATTTGCCCTATTGGGTATTGGATCTCCATCCAATTACCCAAGCCTCTTGAATTAATGGGTCTCTACCCAATAATCTTGTATTAGCAATTATTGGATCTCATCTTAGGATCCAATAATTCAGGGGCTTAATGGATATCCAATAAGATAGGGGGTTCAGCGGATATCTCATATCCGAACCTCTACTCGTCGCAATACTTACCATATGTGTGTGACCCTCTAGGCCCAATATCGAGCTGGCCCTGAGTTATACTTGTCAGAACTCTTTCTGACATAGTGAATTATTATCTCTATAATAATTTACCCAACTCATCGACTACGGACGTACCAGGCCACTACGCCGCGGCCCCCAAACGATACAAAGGAATCCAATCCTTTAGACCTATCTGTCCTTAGTTACCATGTATCTATAGTCTCTCATCCATCTAATATCCTAGAGACCCTATACCGGGCATGGTGCTGTCAGGCCCATACGGTCTCTCCTCGAGTCTTGCTCTTATTGGATTCTCCCGGAGAACCCTTTCTCTCTCAATCCGAATAACCTTGGCCAAGGATTTGTTCGAGCAAGAACACGAGATATTCCTCTCATGATACCGAGAGCGGATGATCCTCTATTGACACTCAATAGCCCTCATAAGGTTGGCTACCACTCCCAATGACCGGTTGTACTAGATCTAGAACTTTCCAAACCTATAAGTCCGGTATCAAAGAGTGGAGTACTCATACAGGACACCCTTAATGTCTAAAGTCTAAGGACCAGATACACTACTGGGACTACAGAATCGCTGTTTGACGTGAGGTATCAATAACCATCCAGCATTCCGTAGGCGGATCAATCAGTGAACTCATTCTCCAATGAGCACCTGCATTGTACCCTTAGTGTCCCTACATGAGTAGCTATGAGACTAGCTACCTCTATCATATGGACGGGTATACAGCACACCAGTCTATCTGGTTATCTCGATATCCTTCTTGAGTAACCTATGACCAGGATAATTCAGGGTTTATGTTTAAAGGTGATTCGGTCTCATTATCGTGATCTCATCATGATCGGATTCCCATTGCGCAAGTCTAGGGACATCACAATATATGCAACACGCAAGATAAAGTGATAAAATGCCTAATAATAAGCAAAGAGAAAAAATGCATATCAAGTCACAAGTGTCATCACTCATGTGATTCGCTTACAGGGCACATATGCCTAGCATATAACATATCATCCATAAACTAACGGCTAAACAGAGGTAGTGAATAGGTGTTTAGAGATGTACCTTTGGTGTTTCTCCAATGATCAGCCAAAAGAGTGGATGAAATAGCTCCTCTGGGCCGAATGGTGGTATAATACTATATATCATTTATCTACAAAATGTACCCCATATAAAGCACTGTATAGTCAACCGACCCCTGTGATTCCAAAGTATGTAATTGGCTCGACCAAGGTAGATCAGGTCGACCAAGATTTATTTAACAAGAACAAACTCTTACAGTTGCTAAAGGATAATCTCTCTGCCGCTCAAGCCAGAATGAAGCAGCAAGCCAACACATGACAAAGCGAAAGAGAATTTTCAGTAGAAGATTGGGTTTATCTTTACCTATAGTCATACAAGCAACTATCCATGAATACACGAGCCTCTATGAAGCTATCCCCATATTTTTATGCACCCTATCAGATCACAGAGTATATTGGAGCCATGGCGTACAAATATAGATTGTCTGAGGATGTCAAAATTCACCTTGTCTTTCATGTGTCATGTCTAAAGCCCAAGTTGGGAGAACACGAGTCATCCCAAATTCAATTGCCTAATACCACTGATGATAGAGATATTAAAGCCCAACCACAAACCATCCTCGACCGTAGAATTGTGATGTGTCGCCGACTTTCCTCTACTGAAGTACTAGTATATTGGAATAATTTACCACTTGAAGATGCCACAGGAGAATCATATGTGGAGCTAAAGGCTCGATTCCCTAAGTTTATGAAACCTCCACCTTGAGGACAAGGCTGATTTAAAGAGGGCGAGCTTGATAGGACCCTCACAGGGTTGGGTCCTACTCAACCAAGTAGCAACTAATAAAAAACCCTATGAGATTGTAATAAACCCTACCTAGCCATCTCTATTCTATAAAGAAGAATGGCTAGGGTTTATAGTTGGGCCTTTGGGCTTCCTAGCCATCGCCCCCCTTTATTGGGCCGGTTGGCTAGGGTTGAGGGCAAAAGAGATATTTTACTTAGGAAGCAGCCACTAGGGCTAGGGTTTGGAGTCCTATATAAGCATGTAGCCTCCACCTCTTTTGAATAAGAAAGATCAATCTATAATTACTACTTGGAGGGTGAAACCCCCATAACGTTCCAAGGGTTGATCCCCCTCAAAGATCAATCTACATAGAATTCCTTTGGGGTTTTATTAGGGCACTAGCGTACTCCTCTCTAGCGGTAATCCACACAGCGGATGCAGTGATGACGCTCCTCAGATCACTATGGGATTTTCCTCTCCACTATACCACAAGGCTGTCGGAGCCAAGGAGGAGGAGAGGAGCTAAGGAGAATAGGAGGGGTGAATTCCAAGAGCTCTAGCCTATGAACTAGGTAATTTCTCCTATTTATAGAAGTGTTGGAAGCTTATCCTTAACGGATCTTATTCACATTAGATCTCTATCCAATTATCTAGTTGGATCTCTATCCAATTAGATGTCTATCTAATCGCCTAATTTGATCTCATCCAATTATCCGATTGGATCTTATCCATAGGATCTAAAAAGGGTCTCTACAAATATCTTATATCCGCACTTCTACTCATTGCAACATCCACCTAATGTGTGTGACCCTTGAGGCTCAATACCAAGCTGGCCATGTGTCACTCCCATCAGAACTCCTTCTGACTCAGAACTTCTTTTGATATAGTGAATAATTATCCCCTTAATAATTTACTCGACTCATCAACTATGGACGTACTAGGCCACTATGCCATAGTCTCCAAATAGTATAGGGGGATCTAATCCATCAGACCTATCTGTCCTTAGTTACCATGTATCTATAGACTATCATTCATCAAATATCCCAGAGATTGTATATTGGGCATGACAATGTCAGGCCCGTATAGAATTCTGTCTAAGTTTCGCTCTAATCAGATTCTCTCAGAGAACTCCTCTCTCAATCCGAACGACCCTGGCTAGGGATTTTGCTTGAGCGAGCACATGTGGGATATAACTCTCACGATATTGAGAATGGATGATCCTCTATTGACATGCAATTACCTCTGTAAGGTTGGCTACCATTCTCGAGAGCTGACTGTACCAGATCTGAAGCTTTCCAAACCTATAAGTCTGATGTCAAAGAATGAAGTACTCAGATAAGCCATCTTTGGTGTCTCAAGTCTAAGGACCAGATACACTATTGGGACTACAGAATCATTGTTTGACATTAGGTATCTTTAACCATCTAATATTCCATAAGCTAATCAATCAATGAACTCATTCTCCAATTAGCACCTGTATTGTACCTCTAGTGTCCCCACATAAGCGACTATAAGACTAATCGCCTCCATCATATAGACAAGTATACGACGCACTAGTCTATTTGGTTATTTCGATGTCCTATTCGAGTAACCTATGATTAGGATGATTTAGGATCTGTGTTTAAAGGTGAATCAGTCTCATTATCATGATCTCATCATGATCTGATTCCCATTGCATAGATCTAAGGACATCATAATATTCATCCAGATAATATAAGAAAATGCCAGTAATAATATGCAAAGAGATCAATGCAGTATGTCACAAGTGCCATCACTCACGTGATTGGCTTGCAAGACACCTATAACTAATAATCTCCTACTTGACCTAAAGCCAATCACCTGTGTCTGATCCCTATCAGACCTTTATGATGCTCAAATACAATCTAAGTTAATGGCTTTGTTAGTGAATCTATAATATTATCTTTGGATGGAACTCTTTCCATTGCTACATCTCCTCGGGCCATGATCTCTTTGATCAGGTGGAACCTCCTCAGAACACTTCTGACGAGACCTAGGTTCCTTAGCTTAATCGATCACCCCATTATATTATAATATATAGGAATTGGTTCCATGCTTCTCGATATGATTCCTAAATCTGTGATGAACTTCTTTATCCAGACACCCTCTTTTGCTGCTTCGACCACAGCAATATATTTCGCCTTTATGGTCAAGTCAACAATAGTATCTCACTTGTAACTCTTCCAACTTACTGCTACTCCATTCAGGGTGAGCACGTATCCTGAATTTGACTTACTATCATCGACATCAAACTAGAAACTCGAGTCTGTATAGCCCTCAATCTGGAGACTCTCTCCTCCATATACTAGTAAAAGATCCTTAATCCTTCTCAAGTACTTAAGGATACACTTTATTACTTTCTAGTGCTCCAAGCTTAGATCTGCCTGATACTTGTTCATGACACTCAGAGCATGCGCTATATCGGGCCTGGCACATAGTATGGTATATATGATAGTTCCTATCGCATAGGGTATCGTATCCATGTTTGCCATTTCTCTAGGAGTTTTTGGAGACATACTTCAAAAAATTCTATGTACCTGGACTAGGATAAGCCAAGCATCCTTTTGAATCTATCTCTATAGATCTGAATTCCCAAAATATAGGATACTTCCCCTAAGTCCTTCATGGATAAGTGTCTAGATAGCTAAGCTTTTACTATGGAGAATATTCCTATATCATTCCCAATGATTAAGATATCATCCACATAAAACACTAAGAAGGTGATAGCGCTCCCACTCACCTTCCTATACACACAAGGCTTATCTTCATTCTTAACGAAGTCATAAGATTTGATTGCCTTATTAAACCTTATATTTTAACTTTAAGAAGCTTGCTTTAGTCCATAAATGGACTTAAGCAATCTACACTCCTTATCTTGACTCTGCTTGGATATGAACCCCTCAGGCTATATCATATACACTTCCTCTTTGAGGTTGCCATTCAGGAATGTAGTTTTCACGTCCATCTACCAGATCTCATAATCATAATGTGTTGCAATAGCCAATAGAATTCGGATCAATTTCAGCATAACTACGGGTATAAATGTTTCGTCATAATCAACACCTTACCTCTTATGATACTCCATATCCACTAGCCTTGCCTTATAGGTCCCCACCTTTCTATCTACCTTGATCTTCCTTTTTGAAGATCTATTTACAACTGATGGGTACGATACTCTTAGGTGTATTAACAAGGTTCCAAAACTTGTTGGAGTACATAGATTCCATCTTAGAATTCATGGCTTCTTGCCACTTCCCAGAGTCTATGCTCATAATAGCCTCCTCGTAGGTCTGAGGATCAATATCCTGAGTGTCCTTTCTACTGATATGTCTCACATATCTCTCAGGAGGGTGTGAGACTCTACTAGTCCTACACAAAATTAGAATTTGTGTGTCAGGTACTCGAATAGACTTAGTCTCCGGAATGGTGCTTGTGTTAAGTTCTCTAACCTCGCTCAACTCTATCATGCTCCCACTGTCTCCGCCAAGAATGTGTTTTTACTCAAGAAAAACTACTCTCTTGGCAACAAAGACCTTTTGGTCCTTAGGGTGATAGAAATAATAACCACAAGTTTTCTTGGGGTATCCCACAAACTTGCACCGTTCCATCCTGGATTCCAACTTATCAGGGTCATGTCTTTTAATGTGGGGCAGGGCAGCCCTAAATCTTAACAACCTTAAGATCGATCTTCTTGCCTCTCCATATCTTATATAGTGTAGACACTATCGATCTAGATGGAACTCTATTTAGAAGGTAAGTTGCGGTCTCTAGAGCATATCCCCAAAATGAGATAGGTAAGTTAGCGAAACTCATCATAGACCAAACCATATCTAATAGTATGCAATTCCTCCTTCCTGATACACCATTGAGCTATGGTGTATAAGGAGTTGTCCATTGGGATAGAATCCCATAGTCCTTGAGGAATTGCATGAATTATGTACTCAAGTATTCTCCTCCTCAATCCGATTGTAGAGTTCTAATACTCTTTCTAGTCTGCTTCCTCTTGGACATGCTTACATTCATGATATGTGGAGCAATGTTCAGCATAATCAAACCATTATGCAGTGTCCCTCTAGTGATTATCTTATCATCCATACTAATTGAATAATAATTATTCTAAAAAAATATTTTATAACCATTTAATGTCAAACATGAAATGAAAATAATATTTTTGATAATAGAGAGAACAAAATAACATATATCTAATACAATAGTAGCTCCATCAAGCAGATGTAGAGTGACCTCGTCGACAGCAATAGCAACAACTCTTGCTCTATTGTCCATTTTGAGGT
Organism: Musa troglodytarum; assembly: GCA_023547065.1. Lineage (NCBI taxonomy): Eukaryota > Viridiplantae > Streptophyta > Magnoliopsida > Zingiberales > Musaceae > Musa > Musa troglodytarum. The sequence continues at coordinate 62,663,790 of CP097502.1, forward strand.
CCATCTCGCCTTTTGCTAATCTCCTAAGCCTTGCTAGAACCTGCAACGAATTGCAGATATGATAAGCACTATCGATATCCAATACCCATGCATTATCATAAGTATCTGACACATGGAAACTAATCATGAATGTACCTCCAAGCTTCTGTTTTGCCTTTTCTACAAGATACTCCTTGTAGTTCTTCTTCCAATACCCATCTTGACTATAGTGGAAGCACTTGCCTTTGTCCTTTATTGGGTCAATTTTGGTAACCTTTGCCTTATCCCGTTTGCCCTTGCCCTTACCCTTCTTAAGGGTCTTCTTAGCCTTCCTTTCTAATTGGCCTCACCAACATAGAGAACTAATTTTTCTTTCTTGATAGTGCTCCCTTGCTCCCTCAATATATTGAGGAGCTCAAGGAGAGTCACCTCAAGTTTATTCATATTAAAATTCATGATGAATTGGGAAAAAGAATCTGGTAGGGATTGGAGTATAAGATCAATGCATAGGTTATCATCTAGGACTATTCCTAGACCTGAGTTTCTCAATCCACTCTATTATTTTTAGGACATGGTTCTAAACTAATGTCCCCTCAGTCATCCTAGTATGAAAGAGACTCTTGCATATCTCATACCTTGTTCCTCAAATAATTTGCGGAGATGTAGGAGTATGGATCGAGCATCCACATTTTCTTGTTGTCTCTATAACACAAGAGTCATAGAGGCCAACATGTAACACTGAGCAAGAGTGGAATCATCTATATACTTTGCATATTAGGTAAACTCTTCCTGAGGAGCTTCTGCCTAAGGATGGGGTATGATCGTATTCAGGACAAATGTGATTTTCTCCACTGTGAGAACTATTCTCAGGTTACGGAGTCAATCTACATAGTTTAGGCCAGTGAGGCGGTTGGCATCAAGTATGCCATGTAGAGGGTCTGATGGCGACATGTTTCTGATAAACAAGAGATATAGTGTAAGTAAATAACACGTAGATTTTATAGAAAAATAAACAATCAAGATATGGACTTCTATCTTGACGTGCTCCCACTAATTTTCTTGCGAGTCACACGACACCCTTAGCATGTGAAATAGAAGTCTCCGATAGACTTTTAGTGGGGATCAGGATCCAATCGATGTCTTAGTGTAACGTCGAGGGACTCGACCAATCACACTAAGCCCAAAAGGTAGGCAACTCTTGCCAATCACAACTCCTTATGATTCCCATCATATTTGACCTCCGAACCACCGTGGCCTCGAGGGACTCGACCAATCATGATGTCCAGTTAAGTCATCACCATCATTACAAGATGAGTCTAATTCGGTGATGTGCCCTTGAGGGACTAGACTAAGCATACCATGTCCTCAGGTTACTAGTGACATCTCTATGTCATAGACAAGATAGTGAGATGCGAAATAGGTGAGTCTCGAGGGACTCGACCAACTCAGCCTATGTCGGGAATCGATTCCTAGCTATAACGATGGAAGGGCACGTGGGTCAATCTTATTGCCTCACACTTATCGACTTAATATTATCATAGGATGTGTCACACACATATATATTTAATATATATTTACAATGCATACAAATATATATATATATATATATATATATATAATTAGGCTAGTCATATGTGCCCTGCAAGCCAATCACATGAGTGATGGCACTTGTGACTTGATATGCATTTTTTCTCTTTGCTTATTATTAGGTGTTTTATCACTTTATCTTACGTGTTGCATATATTGTGATGTCCTTGGATCTGTGCAATGGGAATCGGATCGTGATGAGATCACGATAATGAGACCGATTTACCTTTATACACATATCCTGAATTATCCTGGTCATAGGTTACTTGAGAAGGACATCGAGATAATCGGATAGACTGGTGTACTATATACCCGTCCATATGATGGAGGTAGCTGGTCTCATAGCTACTCGTGTGGGGACACTAAGGGTACAGTGCAGGTGTTCATTGGGGAATGAGTTCACTGATTGATCCATCTATAGAATACTAGATGGTTATTGATACCTCACGTCAAACAGCGATTCCGTAGTTCTAGTAGTGTATCTGGTCCTTAGACTTGAGACACCAAGGATGTCCTGTATGAGTACTTCACTCTTTGATACTAGATTTATAGGTTTGGAAAGTTCCAAATCTAGTATAGCCGGTTATTGGGAGTGGTAGCCAACCTTACGAGGGCTATTGAATGTCAATAGAGGATCATCCGCTCTCAGTATCATGAGAGGAATATCCCATGTGTTCTTACTCGAACAAATCCTTGGCCAAGGTTATTCGGATTGAGAGAGAAAGAGTTCTCCGGGAGAATTCGACAAGAGCAAGACTTGAGGAGAGACCGTATGGGCCTGATAGCACCATGCCCGGTATAGGGTCACTGGGATATTGGATGGATGAGGGACTATAGATACATGATAACTGAGAACAGATAGATCTAAAGGATTGGATTCCCCTATATTGTCTGGGGGCCACGGCGTAGTGGCTTGGTACGTCCGTAGTTGATGAGTTGGGTGAATTATTATAGAGATAATAATTCACTAAGTCAGAAGGAGTTCTGACAAGTATGACTCATGACCAGCTCGATATTAGGCTTAGAGGGTCACACACAAATGGTAGGTGTTGCGACGAGTAGAGGTTCGGATATGAGATATCAACTGAACCCCCTATCTTATTGGATATCCATTAAGCCCCTGAATTATTGGATCCTGAGATGAGATCCAATAATTGCTAATACGAGATTATTGGGTAGAGACCCACTAATCCAACATGCTTGGGTAATTGGATGGAGATCCAATACCCAATAGGGCAAAAGATCCATTAGGGTTTTAGGGGGGGGGCCTCTATAAATAGGAGGGAACCAAAGCTCTATCGGCTGAGGTTTCTTTTGGTAGCCACCTCCTGTTCTCCTCTCCCTAGAGAGAGAGGTGCATCGTCGCAATCCCTACCGTGTGGATACCGCTAGAGAGGAGGACGCTTGACCTCCTTCATCCTCTCTCTGGATCTGAGGAATTTAGGGATATATGATCTCCTAGGTATCTTCTTTTACACGTAGTTTTGCGGATTTGTTTTTGGCCTTGATCTTATGCGCGGAAAACTTTCTATGGGAAATCAGGGTTTTGTTTTTGTTCTTATTTGCGCATGTGATGTCGCTCCCCTTAAGGATTTTCCGATAGTGGTATCAGAGCTAGGTTGTTCGTGCGAAGATCTGATCTTAAACTGCGTGTGTTATGTTTTGGATCTGCTTTTGATGCTAAAATCATTAGCGCAAAAGGGCCAGGAAGAGCGCAGCAACTATTTGCTGCCCTTGCTTCAACGGCCTCTTGCAACCTTGCGTGCTTGGCCGGTGTTGTATGAGTGCTGCCCCGCGATGCCTGACGCTCTGCCACGGCCAGCGCGAGAGCGCCGGCGCCGGTGCGCGCCTGCCAGGCAGCTGCGCCACCCTCATGCGTAGACCGCCCGGCAGCCCTGGCCATGCAGCCGGCGGGTGGCGCGTGAGTGGCATGCTAGCGGGCGCCAAAGGTGGCGGTTGCCCTTAGGTTTAAGGTTTCTGATTTAGGGAATTTTGATAGAATTTTTACCCAGACAAAAGATGACAAAATTAATAAATTTCCTTTATGTCCTTGATTTCAAAAATTAAATATGTTAATTAAATAGTTTAATTAACTATTATTTTTGTCTAGTAGTCCTATAAAATAACATATACATGTGATGTATGATGTGGATAGATGATCATGGACCTGTGATGTGATGTGTGTATATGTGATTATTATTATTGGGGCCTGCGAGCCTCTATTCTTTTCTCATTTATTGTCGGGCCTACGTGCCTATAATTATGTTGTAATTATATGAGGAGGTGCAGTGGCAGCGTGACTCATGAGGCTGAGACGGATGATCCGATGCATGGAGATGCATTAAGATGTCGACGGATCTGACGAAGCGAGATGGACGATCACAGGGTATAGAGATGCGCTGAAGTACATATAGATCTTGATGTGAGTGATTGGGCTAACTGGCTCGGGCCTGATCACATTAGGATGTGGTCCATGATCATTTGGTATGATTGCTCATGTGATGTGTGATTAGATATACACCTACTAGATATGTATATATATATTTGCATGCGATGTAGATATATATATTAAATATGTATGTGTGTGACACATTATATTAGGAGACCAAATCAAAAATCCTCTCCATTAATAATATTAAGTCGGCAAATGTGAGGCAATTAGATTGACTCACGTGGCCTTCCATCGTTATAGCTAGGAACCGATTTCCAGTGTAGGTTGAGTTGGTCGAGTCCCTCGAGACTCACCTATATCGTGTTTCGCTATCTTATCTACGACATAGAGATGTCACCGGTGACCTGAGGACATGGTATACTTGGTTGAGTCCCTCGAGAGTATATCACCGAATCAGACTCATCTTGTAACGATGGAGATAACTTAACCAAACATCATAGTTGGTCGAGTCCCTCGAGGCTATGGTGGTTCGAAGGCCGAAAGGACGGGAATCATAAGGAGTTGTGATTGGCAAGAGTTACCAACCTTTACGAGCTTAACGTGATTGGTCGAGTCCCTCGAGGTTACGTTCAGATGTCGATTGGATCCCGATCCCCACTAGAGATCTGTCAGGAGTCTCCGATTCACATACTAGAGGGTGTTGTGTGTCTAGCAAAAAATTAGTGGGAGTACATCAAGATAGAAGTCGTTATCTTAATTGTTTAATTTTTACAAAGTCTGCATGTTATTTATTTTTGCTACATCTTTAATTTCAGAAAATATCGCTTTCAAATCCTTTACGTGGAATACTTGATGCCAATCGCCTCACTAGTCTAAATTATACGGATTGACTTCACAATATGAGAATCGTTCTCATGGCGAAGAAAATCGCATATGTCCTTGATACAGTGATCTCTATGCCTGACGAAGGGGCAAGCGAGGATGAGATCCCTCGTTATGTTAAGTACTTAGATGATTCCACTTTTGCTCAGTGTTATATGTTGGCTTCTATAACTACTGAGTTACAGAGATAGCATGAAAATATGGATGCTAATTCTACACTCTTGCATCTCTACAAACTGTTTGAGAAATAGGGAAGAACACAACGATATGAGATATCAAAGAATCTTTTCCATGCCAAGATGACTGAGGGGACACCGGTTCAGAACCATATCCTTAAGATGATTAAGTGAATCGAGAAACTCACAGGTCTAGGAATGGTCCTAGTGGATAGATAACCTGTGTGTGGATCTTGTGCTTCAGTCCCTACCAGATTCTTTTTTCTCAATTCATAATGAATTTTAATATGAACAAACTTGAGGTGACCCTCCCAGAGCTCCTCAATATGTTGAGAGAAGTAGAGAGTACCATCAAGAAAGAGAAGCTGGTTCTCTAAACTAGTGAGACTAGAAAGAAAAGGAAGGCTGAGAAGATCCTTAAGAAGGGCAAGGGCAAGGGCAAAATGGGTAAGGCAAAGGTTGCCAAGAAAGACCCAACAAAGGACAAAGGCCAATGCTTCCACTGCGACAAAGATGAGCACTGGAAGAGGAACTACAAAGAGTACCTTGCAAAGAGGGCGAAATAGAAGCTTGCAAAAGCTTCAGGTATATTCATGATCAGTCTCCATTGTTCAATAATATTAGATGATCAGATTATCTTTCCCTGAAAGCAAGGTTCACATGTCACATATAACTCATAGTCAAATGGATCTAGATATCTATCTTTTAGTAACTTTTGAATCCTTCCCTCGTGAATGTGACCTAGCCTACAGTGCCAAAGATACAACTCCACATATCATGAGTGCAAGTGAGTTTAAGAGGAAACGAGAAGAGGTGAACAATGCATATCTTTGGCACTGTAGGCTAGGTCATATCCACGA